>LR736863.1:11016590-11135675 GCA_902654985.2 Oryctes borbonicus | reverse complement strand
GGTCCTCATCATCAACCGGTGACCGAATGATGATGAAGACCATTCGTGTCTTCGAAACGGCCGTCCCGGACTATTTATTATATTATTATATAATAAATGAAACTTGTGTGGTGCGGAGGGTGCCGATACTTATGTGTTGTTTACCATACTACGCCACAGTCCTTGCTATCATTACTGATGAATTTCCTATTTTTTTGGTTTGGCAGCACTGTGTATCTGGCTGTTCCAATTTCTAGGGAAGTTTTGTGTGCACAAAGCCCTTCTTCCAATATACATCTGACAATTTGAACAAAATATGTTCAAATTTAAAAGTATAAATAAAAAAATACAGCCAGAATGATAATAAAGACGGTTTTTCTTTTAATTAATTGTATCCGAGATTTGACATAACCTCCAAATAATAAATTGTCAAAACATTCCCATTCTGATTGGAACTAATGTAAATATAAAATCAGCCTTTAAACATGAGTTCTATCGTGTTCCACCCGATTATAAGCTCCATTCAGAAAATAGCGTTGTATGAAACAAGACAAGTATTGAAAGTTTTCTATCGCTAATAAATATACTTATTTCTACAACTTTTCAGAATTTCTACTTAGTCGGTTCAAATAATACTCTAACAAGATATAGAGTCTTGAAAATTGATCGCACCGAACCCCGAGAACTAGTAATATACGATGATAAAGTTGAATATACCCGAGATGAAATCCATGATCTTGTGAACATGATTGAAGGTGGTAATCGACCTAGAGCTGGGTTAAATATTATATCGGCGTTTGGAATTATTGGTTTGTAAATCAGTCTCCTTAAAACTGTTATTTCTTGTATATTAAAATATATTTTAGGTTTTATAAGATTTTTAGAAGGTTATTATATCATGTTAATAACTAGACGGAGAAAGGTTGCAGTTATAGGTCACCATACTATTTATAAAATTGAACATATTTCTATGATTTACATCCCTCATGATTCCGTTAGATTATTACATCCGGATGAAACACGCTATCAAAAAATGTTTCAAAATATCGATTTATCCAGTAATTTTTACTTTAGTTATAGCTACGATCTAACACATACATTGCAACATAACTTAAGCCCCCCAAGGCAAATAATTCCCAATTTAATCGATGATTTGGAGTACACATATAAACAGAAAGATGAGCTGCTTAACTCGTCAATGTTTGCTGATTTAAATGCGACTAAAGAAAGACAAAATTTTGGTATACGTATGAAACCACATCGTAAATTTGTATGGAATTCACATTTACTGAGTATGATTGAAAAAGAGTTGCATCCAGATTGGATTTTGTATATTACACATGGTTTTGTTGGGCAATCGAATATGAGTGTGTTCGGGAGGTCAATTTATGTAACTTTAATTGCGAGAAGGTCTTGTAAATATGCTGGGACAAGATTTTTGAAGAGGGGAGCTAATTTTCAAGGTGACGTAGCTAATGAAGTAGAAACCGAGCAGATTGTACATGATTCTGGGGTTTCGTCTTTGAATGATTGCCATATTACATCTTTTGTACAGATGAGAGGTTCAATTCCAGGTATATTAAATTGTTTTTAATATATGTTTACCTAATGCGTAGATGAAAGATAATTCCAGCCTTGAATAATTTAGAGGAAGGGTTTTTAAAAGAAGAGTATTTGAGGACAAGTTTTGCAAAAAATAAAATGATATTTAAGTACAGAACATATTCAGCTTCCGTCACACACAATACAAAGCAATATATACATTGTTTGCAACGAGTATATTTAGATAAACAAAGGTTTATACTATTCCGTCACAACTTTTTGTATTTAAACCAAAAATTTGTTTGTATAGTTTGATATTTAGTAAGGTGTGTAAGTCATCGAGTGTTAAAGAAATATCATCATCGTCTCGAAAAAATTGTAAATTATTTCGAAACTAAGGCAGAAGAAAGTTGGTAAGAATTGAATCTGGACATCCAAAAACTTAATAATATACAGGGTATCCCATTTAAAAAACATTTTGTGTTGTAAAAACTGAACATTATACTTGAATATAATTTAATGTTGTGCAGGACATCTCCCCGAATAACTTATATTTGAAACCTTGTTCTCTATACTGCTCAAGAACGGAATATGCTAATTTTTAAAATTAGATTACCCTTATTACACATCATTTTTGTTACTTAGGCCATTGGAAGCAAGAAATGGGTAAAATGGTAGCAAAGCCTGCAATCACAATTGACTTATATGATCCATTTGTCGAAACCGCAGGAGCACATTTCAATGAACTCCTCAAACGTTACGGATCACCCATTATAATACTAAATCTAGTCAAGCAACGCGAGAAGAAGAAACAGGAAAGCCTTCTAAGTGATGAATTAAGCACAGCTGTGAAATATTTGAATCAGTTTCTACCACCAGATCATCAAATCCAATACAAAACCTTCGATATGGCACGGAAAAATAAAAGCAATACCAACGTCATGGAATACCTGGCTATAATTGCTAGAAATGCAGTGATGAAAACAGGAATATTCCACAATCAACCTCAGTATTTTACGCAAAAGACTAATACAATTGTTGGACAGAATAAGTCCCTCAATTCTAAATGTTCAGTGCAAACTGGAATTATTAGAACAAATTGTGTCGACTGTCTCGATAGGACGAATACAGCTCAATTTGCTATTGGTAAATGTGTTTTAGGTTATCAACTATGTGCTTTAGGTGTATTAGATTCACCAAAATTAGAATTTGATACCGATTGTGTCCGGATGTTAGAAAGTATGTATGAAGACCATGGTGATACCTTAGCTTTACAGTACGGTGGTTCTCAACTAGTACATCGGGTTAAAACTTATAGGAAAACAGCACCATGGACTTCGCAAGGGAACGATATAATGCAAACCCTAAGCAGATATTACAGCAATACATTTTCCGATGCAGAAAAGCAGAATACAATAAACTTATTTTTAGGGATATTCATACCTGATGAGACTAAACCTCAAATATGGGAATACTCTTCAGACTATTATTTCCACCATAAACCTAATGCTTTAAACACAACTAAACCATTAACTCAATGGTGGAGTACCGAAGTCTTAAATAGCTTACCATATGCTTATAATGACCTTGTAAAGCCTTGCTCTGAAATAATTCAAGTACATTCAGCTTATATCGAGATGATAGATGCTTACACTGATTACCATCGACCATACGAGCTTACAGTTCTCAATGATATGTTTGCTTATAAAATATGCAACTGTATAAGAGATTTTATGCCCAATAATACTACTAATTACAGTCCATTTACTATAAGAATAAGACCTGGAAGGCGAAGGGAAGAGACATCGAATAAGAATCCAATGAAAAACCCCTCGTTAACCGGGCAAAGTTCTACGAGTTCAACTACTTCAAGTACAAGGTATAAATTCTGCAAATACTCAGTTATTACGAAATTCGTGGGGATATTTTCTTTAAATTAAGGCTTTATTTGGCAAGTGGTGCCACCCATTAGAATAAACACATGAAGTTTTAGGATATTTTGTATGGATTTAAAAATGGATTGCATTGATAACTAAAAATTTTATCTTGTTATTTTAGTACGTCAAGTTCAGATAGCATTTCCAATTCTTCGGACGAAGAAAGCAGTCTTAACACAAACGAATCTCAAATGACCGCTTCAAGGAACAGTGACACAACACCAGTTACATTCAGTTCACTTTTCCCTTCGATGAAAGAAGTCTATGGGTATGAACCACAGAAACCGAATAACTCAGACATATTGCTGTATAAGAAGTAAGCTTATAACATATTTTTCAATATGTTAAGCATTTAGATTAACAGATTGTAGATTAATTAATTGGGTAACTTGGGTGCGCAGTGTGCCAATACTTTAGTGTTGTTTGTCTACAACCCGTTAAAATCAATGCCTTAACTTGGAGAACAGGCAATTACAAGACGAACCATTTTCATATCAAAACTTTTTATAATTTCAGGTATGTTTTGATCGGTTGCAAAGCAACTGGTGTCGTAAGAAGCAAGATTTCTTCATCATTGCATCTCTCCAAGTCAAATTTCTCGACAGACTCATCGTTAAATGTCTACATTCCTAAAGTGTCGCAAAAAAGTGTCGATATTTATGAAAGATATATTGTGACAGGTATTAAAGGTGCTGAAGAACCATCAAAGAAAGATTTGTCTATTTATGAAGCTTACGCATTGTATAAATAAATTGTTTCATCATGAAAATAGTTGAATTTAGACTACTAAAATTCTTTTGTCTAGAATCTTACAAAAAAATTCAAAACCAAAATAATATACATGGTAGAAAATCTTTCATTCTTGGTGTCTTCGACATAATTAAATCTAACACATGAAATAAGTTTCATTGACTCTAGCAGGATTCGAATTTACGGCTCTCGTTTGTGAGACAGGCGCGCTGAATCAACCGCACCACAGACTGTAGAAATGAACCGCTTTTTAATATCTACATTTTGGTGGTATAGTTGGCTTAGCGCGCTGTCCCGCAAATAGGAGCCCATTGGTTCCAATCCTATCGTAGATAACGAAAATTTTTATTCATTAAATTTACTTCCGTCGGAGAAATCAAAGATAACTTACTTTCATTACTCGTCGACAAAAGCCAATTCGGTAATTATATACAGGGTATTCCGAAATGCACAATCTTCAGAGCTTATATTTTTTTCTTTATTTATTAATGTTATTATTAATATATTTGTGTTAATAAAATAATTCTTAAAAAGTATTATTGGATTTATTTTCAACCTACAAATTAATAACATATACTTATTTGTATGAATTTGCTTTGTGCTTAGGTAGAAATTGGAATCCCTCAGGTACTGGTCCTAATAACATTTCACTAATTTTAATCCAATCTGTAGCAGAAGGCGATGCCATCAAAGTTTCTAAATCGTTTCTTCCTCTATAAAACGGAGGTCGTTCATTAATTTTCTGCGGTGGAACTTCGAGTAAACCAACTGGAATGTATCGATATAAAAATGATAACCATTCCAGTAAAAATCTTCTAGTATTTTCAACCCCCTTATTATCTGAACCCCAATGTTCTAATCCATAGTTAACGTATTTCTTTATGATATCGAATCTCTCACTGCTAGATATATCCCATAATTTCTGTTCATTGATTTCAGTGAATATCCATGGCTTAATAAGCGCTCCTCTTCCGATCATTACAGCTGAAATGCTTTGATATCTCTCTCGTGCTGTTTTGTAATCCTCATAACTTAAGATATCTCCATTTCCGATGATTGGAAAAGGATGAACTGTTTTGGCACATTGTTCAATATAATTCCAATCGGCTAGTTTCGTGTATCGTTGTTCTCTCGATCTTCCATGAACTGTAATTGCAGAAGCACCCCATTCTTTAAATTTTGGCACTAGTGTGTGTGCAATATTCTCATTATTGTACACTCCAATTCTTGTTTTTATAGTTAATGGTATCGAGAGAATATCGTTTAGATTTCGAATGCATAATTCTAAAACCCGTGGTCGTCTTAGTAATCCACAACCACCCCCTTGCTTATATACCAATTCTATTGGGCAACCTAAGTTTAAATCAATAAAATCTATATTTGTTTCTCTTTCCAATAATTGTCCACATTTAGTTAATACATGAGGATTATTAGCACATAATTGGACGCCAAAAACATCTTCAGTATGATGTCGTTTGACCAAAGCCCATTCTTGTGGAGCTCCTTGTAACAATGCAGTACACATGGCCATTTCTCCACAGGTAATATCGGCACCAAATTCTTTACATATTCGTCTAAATGGTAAGTTTCCAACTGTCGTCAATGGGCTTAAAACTAATTTGTCTCTCACATCAATTTGCTTCTTTTCACGGTTTAACAACTTGATTATATCTTCATCGGTTATACTACCATTACTCTTAGTTACATCCGAATTATTTCTGTTTGATTCAGATTTATTTCGATACAATTCATCGTTATATTTTACTAGTTTTTCTGCTATATTAAAATCATATTGTTTTTTTCGTAAACTTTGTTGTAAATCTGAGGTAAGAATATTAACAACTTGCGGTCCATTCTGATCCCATTTCTCATATTTCTCCTCATCAATAATATTATTGCCACTGTCTGATATATGACTTTTACCAAAACGACATCCAATACCTCGATCACACTTTCCAGAAACATGATAATTATAGCAAATTTCTCCTATATCATCCGGCTTAACTTTCAGATATTCCTGTATATCATGTAAAAAGATACATTGCTTACGATTACAATTATTCAAAGTTTTTTGGTTATCTCTCGAATTTATTAACGAACTACATAATTCTTTACCTTTATCACATCTAAACATTGGTCTAGCTTTATTCTGTCCCTTTAATTTTTTTTTCTCGATTTTTCCACTTGATTTTCTCGTATTATCATTTTTTCCCTGTGAATCCGCCTCACTGTTATTTAGTACACTTTTGTCTTTCTGGGATACACATTCTAAAGAAATTTCGCGTTTGGATTCTAGCAAGATGTATTCTGGTTTAATCTTGCAAATGCAATCGTCTGACATTATTTTTAAATTAATTTTCAAAAATCAAATGATTGCAAATCAGCAATGTGGAATATAGAAATTTTAACCACACTTTTTTAGTAAATTGTAGGTTATGCTTGCTGGTACAAACTTGAAGTGATCTATTACTTGTTAATTATGAGAATATACTTAAACGTTAACGGGAGGGGTTTGAACTGTATTTAAACTTATCGTTTTCTAGTTCACTTTTAATGTAAAATTTTTAAATTTCGCGCATTTTTCACTATTCGGAAACCAAAGCCAACTTTATTAATGTCGATAAAGTAGATTGCAATTGTCTGTCTTTTATTCTGGGAAATTGTGGCACGTTGTAGTACACGTAAGTAAATGTAAACTTATAAATAATTTCTTGTTTTGCTGTAATTTAATACTCAGATCTTGTAGAAAAACGATAACTTTATAATGTACTTTAGAATTACTTTTGATTTCTTGTATTTATAAAGCAAATTTCATGTTTTAGTAGTTGTGCTTATGTCAAATATCTCCGACAACTGAAGTTTTTTTTTTTTTATGTCTTCAGAAACGCCACGATGCAAATTTTCGTGAAAACACTCACAGGGAAAACAATAACCCTCGAGGTTGAACCTTCCGATACGATCGAAAATGTAAAGGCTAAAATTCAAGACAAGGAAGGTATCCCACCCGATCAGCAACGTCTTATATTCGCTGGTAAACAGTTGGAAGACGGTCGTACTCTATCGGATTATAATATTCAGAAAGAATCCACCTTACACTTGGTATTGCGTTTGAGAGGCGGTATTATTGAACCATCTCTATTACAATTGGCAAAGAAATATAATTGCACTAAGATGATTTGCCGTAAGTGTTACGCAAGGTTACATCCAAGAGCTACGAATTGCCGCAAGAAAAAATGCGGGCACACCAACAATTTGCGTCCAAAGAAGAAGTCAAAGTATAATTGAAGAAGTTTCCGTGATTGAAAAGGCGTATTATTTTGTTGAAATTGCCCTTCAATAAGATTGCCATGGATACATTTAATAACTTGTAAATTCCAATAAATAAAACAGGGTTTTTTTTTGAAAAAATGTATTTTATGCGGGATTTAATGTAGGTATAATGTAAGCTGATGGTAAGTTTGTTTTTTGAAAGTAGAGTTTGAATAGAATAACTAACCCGTAGTTTACATAACATTTTAATCCTGGATTAAGTTAATCTCTAATCAAAATTTTATTCATTATTCAAATTAAGCACTTCAGACATATATTCTGAGCTGATTTAATTTGTGATAAACTGATTAGAATAAAATTACATTTGCGAGAGTCGGCAGCCCAAAAATAGATTAACTATATTTAGGCAATTATCTATTCTACTTTAAGTAAAATTTAGTAACTAACAGCTGCTTTCTTTGTATTTTTCATTGTTGTAAAACTAATTTTGGTTAGTGACATCAAGTTAATGACAAATTAACGTACTAACCCGTGATTAGATCATGTATTTTTTCATTCGCTTTCTATAAACCGGCGATAAGCTACTGAAACTGCTGAGATAATTGTTTCTTTACATCAATCAATTTACAATTCATAACGAGATTTTCAAATAATAATATTGCTCTTTTAAGCCATTTTAAAAGATGGACTTGATTTTTTCATATTAAAAATATAATTTTTGGAAAATTAAAAAAAATGCAAATCTTTCTAGTTACACCTAACATTTGTTTTATTATTCACTTTTTGGATCTTGGGTACAATTATTTAAGTATTAATACTTTCTTTTTTTTTGTTGCAAAAAGATAATAAGGCAAGATAAACACCAAAGTAGAAAAAAAATGTTTAAATAAGTTATATAAATAGTGATAGCAAGGACTGTGGCGTAGTATGGTAAACAACACATAAGTATCGGCACCCTCCGCACCACACAAGTTTAATTTATTATATAATAATATAATAAAAATAAAAAGTCCGGGACGGCCATTTCGAGGACACGAATGGTCCTCATCATCAACCGAATGAGGTGACTTTTTATTTTTATTATATTATTATATAATAAATTAAGCTTGTGTGGTGCGGAGGGTGCCGATACTTATGTGTTGTTTAAAATAAGTTATAGATAATTAATTGCTAATTGTTTGTTAAAGCCTTCTTTGTAGGCTATTGCTTCAAAAACTTGACAAAAGGATAAGCGTAAGAAACTTTTTGTTTCTCCTTTCAATAAACGACCTGCAATCCAAATTAAAAACAACAATTAATACTTAAAATTAATATTTGGTCTGGAAAGAACAATGGAACAGCTAAACTTTTACATAAAAAATTCGTTAATAGGCATCTACAAGTCGCTACAATACGCAGTAATTAGAAAATATAGAAAAATATATTGTAGTAATTTTAATTAATCATTAAAATGTATTTTTTTAAGGTTTTCAGCAAAATGTTGTAGCACATCGGTATATCGGTAGATTACAGCAATTCAATTACCCAAAAATTTACAGGGTATAATTCTTGGCCATTATAACTTTTCCCCAGCAATGTGCGACAATAAGGTCTTAAGGGGCCTTCTTTTTCTCATACTTTTTTTTTGCACTCATTTTTGTTAGTCTGCTATGAATGTATATTTTTGAACGCAAAATAAAAGTTATTCCATTCTATTCATTTATTATATTTCGTTACCTGTCGTCCTTGTTACCATCCTCTATTGTAGAAAAATCGTAGAGAACAAGAGATTACATAAAATGTTAGAAATAGCCTTGTAGAATACCTTAAATGTGTCGTACGGGGGATTTTTGGATCTTATCCCTACGTTATCAACAAAATCCGTGTAGCAAACCTTTGTAGCGCCATCTATTTTGAAAGAGTAGGCCTAACAATTACTGAGGGATTTAGGAAATGTCTAGGTGCAAACTATATTTTATGTATTAACTAAATTCTAACTCTTACTAATATATTTTAATTTGGTTTAAGCTAAATAAGCGATTGTAATCGATATAAACAATAAATAGTTGATATTTTTTTACTGACATTATCGACCGATACCGAAGCGTGACCTCTAGGAACCAAATGATAAAACTATGAAACTTATCCTAGCGTTAGTATGTAGTATACTCTTTCTCTTTGTTATTCTATCGCCCTTATATGCCTATTGGGAGCTTTCTCTAATCTATAGTGCATGTCTCCGCTTAAGTACGCACTTAATGACGTAACGGATAAGATTCAAAAATGTTGATAAAGGTTGTTTTACACCAGGAATTATACAAGACGCATGCGTACTTTGTAGATTTTTGAAGTATCTATTTTTTTAAGATATCACATTGATTGCATGCGTCACGCAGATATCGTGTGTGAATTCCTAATAGTTCCTATATAACTTTGTTCGGTGTTGGTTTGTTAATTTACACGATGCATTATGTTTATGTGTATGATCGGCGTAAAATCATGCGTCGTGTAAAGCAGCCTTAAGAAATACCATGCACGGCTGTCTTCAGACTGCTTCAAGAGTTGCTACCCCTCTTCACCTCTGCGTTCGCCGAGTGTTTAGTCTGTGTAGTGCACGTGTAAGTTTTAAATAATTTCTTACGTTTTTATTTCTTTAATTTATTACTTGAATGTCTTAGTAATGTGATGGCTTTATCATCTAATTTTGAATAACTCTTGATTTGTTGTATTTATAAGTCAAATTTCTTGTTATTATTCCACGTTTTAACAGTTGTGGTTATGTCAAATATGTCCGACAATTGAATTCTTTTTTTTTTCTTTACAGAAACGGTACAATGCAAATTTTCGTGAAAACACTTACAGGGAAAACAATAACCCTCGAGGTTGAACCTTCCGATACGATCGAAAATGTAAAGGCTAAAATTCAAGACAAGGAAGGTATCCCGCCCGATCAGCAACGTCTTATATTCGCTGGTAAACAGTTGGAAGACGGTCGTACTCTATCGGATTATAATATCCAGAAGGAATCCACTTTGCACTTGGTGTTGCGTTTGAGGGGTGGTATCATCGAACCATCTTTGCGTATCTTGGCACAGAAATATAATTGTGATAAAATGATCTGCCGCAAATGTTATGCGAGGTTACATCCAAGAGCTACAAACTGTCGCAAAGCAAAATGCGGACATACGAATAACTTGCGCCCAAAGAAGAAGTTGAAGTAGAGAGAAAGTTTCTGGAAAGTTGTATTATGTTGTCTCTCAGCAAAATCGTTATGGATATAATAACAACTTGTAAATTCCAATGAATAAAACGATTTTTTTTGGAAAATTGTGTTTAATTTATGTGCAATTTGTAATAGTGCACCTTTTTTTTACTGTTTGCATATACACTTCGAGTTAGTGTAATTCACAATTTATTGTCGTGGGTCCATACAAAAAATTAAATGTAACATTAAAAACAAATATTGGCATTTGTGCATTCATGCAACAAATTAAATTTGCACCAAGATTAAGAATATTGGGAAAAACTAATGATCAGTTTCACCGACAAATTAAAATTTAATCTAGAGTTAAGTTAAAATGACGGTTGTAATGTAAGGCTTGCAAGAAAAACCGTCACATCTACCGGACATTCGACTTAATCCGAGATTAAATTTAAATTATATTGGTGCAATTGAGCCATAGAACACCGTAATATAAGGTGTTCTATGGCCCTACTGTTAGTGAGTACACGTAAATTTCATTTTAATCATTGGTAAACGGCTACATCCATAAATGTTATACGGTACATTTGTTTACAAATAGGAATTCATTGTAGGAGTTGATATTTTAAAAAATGAAAGATAAAGATTTAATTATTGATTCTGTTGAACTATGATGTTTGTTGATACTAATTTAACATTAAGCGCAGGTTAGACAGAACACAACTAAACATTGGGGATTCCCCATAATAATAATTTTAATTAATGCATATGTAGCTGCATGAACCACGCTACGCCTAATCTTAATTCTAATGCTAGTCTAAATGCTAATTCAAATTAAATTTTTATATAAACCTACCATTAGAGTTAAAAATATTTTTGGGGTGATCAGTAGCACAAAATTATGTTCATGATTATTTGTTTTATTTTAAATAATTTTTTGTTAAATTTATGCAAATAACAGCAATTCCCTTCGTATTTTACCTTTTTATATGTGAATATTGACAAAAATCGAAGTAAAATTTGATTTCAATCAGAAATAATTAAAATTGTTTAATCGTGATTAGTAACCACCGAATTAAGACTAGTCAAAGATTATCGTACTAATTCGTGATTAAATATTTAACTACAACCCTATTGAGATAAATTGTAGGACAATATATGGCGCGCTTAAGTAATTATCTTTCTAAATCGGTTTACACCAAGGAGTCCCGTATAAAAGTATCCGTTTTATTTAGGAAACATGTATACAAAAGCACTTTTATATATTGAATAGGGGAGTTTTTGCCAAGAGCTTCCTATTTCATTAATTTAAATCCTACCTTATCATGTGTGACATAGTATGATAAGTTGTTTAACTATCAGTGGACATAAATGCGACTTTAAACTCATCATCTAGATGTATTTGAGATTTTTGTAAAAATATACAATCGCTTGAAACTGGTCCACATCAGGGTAGATACGAACATAGTTTCGAATAGAGACAATATTTAAAGAAAATCGAGTAACAATTATTGCCATTATATTCCGTATTTGTTATTTTAAGCTTGTGAAAAATCTCATTCTTGAAGTTCCCGCAATATTTTCAGGCTAAGGTTATTTCATAAGAATATCACCATCACACGTGACACCCTTATTTTTTTTGAGGGGAAGTAGTGAATACTATCCTAGCTATCGCGGCTCCATGGTACGGCGGTCGTGATTTCCCTCACAGCAAAGCTTTACAGGGCAAAAGAGAGGATCACTTTCGGCTTCGATATCCGTACCTTATTACAAGGAGTGTATGTTGTTCAAATTAAAAAGGTTTTTTTTTTCTATATGAATTTTAAAATGGCTATAGTTCATGAAAATATGAAGTTTAAGAAGTATGTAAGTTACAATGTGAAAGATATTCGTCAGTGTTGCAATACAGAACAATATTTTCCCATTTAATTGCCTCAAAATTCACAATTAATGTCGAGTATTATGCCAACTTATTAGATCGTTTCAACAATGCTGTGAAAGGAAAACCGTACTTGACGAAGAAAAGAATTCTATTTCATCAAGACAATGCCCGCATTTCTTGAATTTCTGTGGATTGCCCAACGTTTATTATTGTAATTATGTAATTATCATATTAACGTATGTTAATATGATAATTATATCATATCAAACACTATAAGTGGTGGAGGTAACCGCAAACTACCAACCAGGGACGAGTAATTGACCGACTTCGTCAGAGGATAAAAAACGCAGCGAAAATGCGGTGAAATATGTCGCCGCGTAACATTTATCAAAGCGGA
Source organism: Oryctes borbonicus (assembly GCA_902654985.2). NCBI lineage: Eukaryota > Metazoa > Arthropoda > Insecta > Coleoptera > Scarabaeidae > Oryctes > Oryctes borbonicus. Next base: position 11,122,737 of record LR736863.1, on the reverse strand, counting down.
AATTTGTGAGTTTTAGAATTGGCCCTGACAAGTACATCAGTCTTGTATTGTTGGGGCTCTAGCATGCCAAGTACGAGAAAGAGTTGTAAGGCGGGGGCAAAAGGGAGGACGACGAGAAAATGTGGTTTAGGTGTTTCCTCCCTTCGACTTCTGGTGCTTTTGCCCGTCGCACGGAATGAATAATGGGTAAATTTATAATGGTCCAAGTTAAATGAAATAAAATTTACGGGTTCTAATTAGCTAGATTCACGGAAGGGCGTTTGCAGGTTGTAATTTCGTTGAAGGCGAAGAAGACACTATCTAACTGTCTCTCCGCATTGTTTACGACGGCGAAATAAAAGCAGAGGAAATTTTTTCACGTCTTCGTGTTTCTTGTCCGATTTAATTTAGGACGTCCAACAGAACAACTGAGAATACAAACAATATACAAGAGGAAATTTGCTCATTTGCTGTGCCTGCTATTCAAGAAAATGGGTAATAAATCTAAAAATAATCTTTTACAACTTTTCTGAAATTTGTTTGGGAGGAAGCTTGGAATAGTTTTATAAATAAATGTTTTATACATTACGATATGTAATTTAGTAATTAACAACACAAACTGATATAGTTTAAAAACGGTTTATTCAATCAATACAAAACTTTAACTACTTTTCAACATAGTCCCCAGCAATATTTATACACTTGTCACATCGTTCTTCTAATTTGTATATATCTGTTGTTGTTGTTATATTATTGGGGGAAGTGTTAAGCTACGGAATACGCCTTGCATTTCTAGGCATCGATTACTGCAATAATTAGCTAAATGTTAGTAAAGACTAACATTTTGCCCAATCCAAAGGGGCTCTAATCTCCGGTAGGGACCTTTAACAACCTATTGACACAGGGCCTACTGTTTTGGCCTACTTCCTTATCCGACAAGATTTTGCAACATTATTTGTCACAACGAAATTTTGGCGAGCTAAATTTAAACGTGGTCATACAAACGTGGTTGACGATAGGCGTTCGGAACGATCCAAAACTGCAGCTACTACCAAACACCAACTGGCACTAGACGACTGTTAAATTAAGGTTGGATTCATAAAACCGCATTCGAGTTTCTTGCTTTTTGGCTCGTTGTATAAGAAACTCTATTCAGATATTTATTAAAAGTTCACACATCACTGATGAAACCAATTATTGCCCTAGTCACTAACGCCTGACTCAATGTAAAGAAGAAGCTTGAGCCGACGCACTTTTGGCGGGAACCATGCATACAAAAATTATGCTGTTAGAATCTTTAAAACAAGGAGAACAGCAATTGTTCTATTGTTGGGTGTACAGGGCAACAACGTATGTGATAAATTCCACGCCAGTTCTTTGTTTATGCGAAATAATTTCCTAGTTTTTCTCTTGCAGTTGAAATGGCTCAATGGCGTCTCTTAACCGGCGATTTTGAATAGGTATGTTTTCTCTGAAATTTTTTTATGTTGTATGAATATTACATAACACAATCCACGTTTTATAAGCTCACCTTTTATCTACTTAATTTCTTTCATTTCCGATAAAAAACAACATTAAATGGTTGTTCTCCTTCTTTGTTGTGGGTCTTCAAAAGGTACTCGTTGTACCAAAGTTTATTTAAAGTTGTTTTTTATATCTTCATGTGACCTTTTTTGATGATTATTGCAATAACGAATATGTAACGATAGCCTAATCGCTTGCTACGAGAATAACAGTTTTTAACGAATTCATTATCTATCCTAACGAAGTCGGTATCTAAAGAATACTAACTTCTCTCGTGGACTGATTTTTTGATCTTTTGCTCTCGAATATCGATAACGAAGGAAGTACAAAATAGGGGTAATATGTTGGGAAATAAAACTGAATTTGTTAAAAAAATACTTGTTTCTGTATTGCTGGAAACTTTTCAGACTAAACTTGTCCTAGTTAGAAGAACGATTATTTGTCATTGAATATCACGGCGGTGGTTATATTTAAGTTTGTCTTGTTTTTCCTATTGAAAATAATTGTTCGTTTAAAAAATTTTTATACGAACAATTTGGTGCGTCTATATTTGTAAAATCTAAAAATTTCAAATTTCGATCCAACAATATTTAGGTAAACCAATTCAATCTGCGTTACGTCTGGTATTACTTAATGCTACAGGTCGTGTATGGGCAACGTTTTTAGCTCTTGCAACAGAAGGAAAGCAACAGAATCGCATGCAACGCCGATTTTTTTTTCGTTTCAAATTACATAACCGCGTCACATTATTCGGTTTGCTTTCGCGGTCGTTGGAGAACGCGCCAGTTTCTTTCGTTTCGTCCGTTTTAGGATGTATAGTCATTGCTGTCGTCATCATTGTCGTCGTCGCCTTCGTCGTCGAGAGCATCGAGAGGAAACGTGGACCGCCGCCGGCCGTTCTGTTGAGAGCTCGGAGGTGATGGAGGCAAAGATGTTGAAGAGAGGTAGTTTCCTTCCAAACACGGCGACGCAATCGAACGGCGTCAGTTGCACGCAGACCGAATGCGTAGGTCAACGATTCACTTTCAAGGTGATCAAGAGCGCAAGCTCGGGCACAGGTGAAGTTGTGTGTAAAGAAATAGTAATAAAGGCTGTTAACCTGCGCGACTGCCGCTCCGGATCAATTAACCATGCCGTTTCTGATTTCCTTTACTCAGCAGCGCCGTTTGTAATCTCCGACTAAGATCTGTTCTGAATTACCAACACATGTGTACCTGTTGTATTGTCGACACTATTACTTGTTTTCTGTGACCATTCATATTTATAACTAGGATGTCGTAGTTATAAAGACCTTCCTTGAAGCAGCTTAAATCAAACTTCAACTTTTCTAAAGAATTTGAAAGATAAACAGGAGCTGATGAAGGTAATATACAAAACAAGTAAGTTTAAAGGAAAAAAATCAGTTCCCACACATCGAAAAAGAATGTTTATATGTACATATAAAATGGAATTTCTTGGGCGTACTATTTTATTGGAAGAGAGTATTCTCTTGAATTTAAAATAATCCAAGAGAGTTATTTCGCGCAAGACATTTTTTTTCCTGCATTAAATCTACTATATCCAACTGGTTGCGAGTAGGATACTATCTCAAAACACTTGTTGGCTTATTACTTGCTTAAATGGAGCCACTAATTTAATTTAGGATTAAATAAGTTTTTCTTGCAACATATTATATTGATACATGTATTAAGCACAGGGTATAAGTACGTATGTGATCCGGTTTACTAAAAGCTATCTAACGTGTGAAAATGGGTTTTCGAGTAAACTGCTGATAAAGAGGGAGTGGGTTCAATACAACAAAGCAAGACAAATTTGTGACAAATAAGAGAAATAAAAATACAAATACAGAATATATTCAACCAGATCCAATGTTCTCGTGATTGAAGAAAAAGAAGACATAATCACTAGAAACTATTGTGTACTTGATAAAAGCTCACTTATTTTGGACAAGCAAGCGCCTTCTTGAATTTTCCTTTCAGCAATCCTCTTTCTGCGTGTACCTGAAGCTGAAGATAGAGTATGATCTTAATACTAATTAAGATCCAACTAATTGTTGATTGTGTAACAAAAGAATTCCGGAATTTTAGGGTCTCACATCGGATATGGAGCAACTTTGTTTTATGGCATGCAACTCTTTGAATTAACTTCACCACAAATTGAGTTTTTACACCTTTCATTAAATGGCTGCTTCCATAATCTGACAAAGGTACAATGTGCCAACGATTTTAGAAAATTTGTAAATGCTCCCACCAGGTGGCTAAACGAGTAAGTCTATAGCAAAACGGGGTTGTGTATGTAATTTCGTTATTCTGATCGAGGATGTTGATGTGTTTTTAACGATTTAGGTTACGGAAGTAGTCCAACAATGATGAGATAAAACTTGTAGCGAGTTAGAAGTTTGACGAGAAACAAACGGGGTAACTTTACGCCGGTTAAATAATTAAAAATAAAAAAAAGATTATTGCAACCTGTATCTTTGGTACTTATAATTAGGCCCTTTGGTATATACACTTGGGTATTCAATTGTTAAAAGAATCTTGCAGACTGATAGCTTTACCGTGCCAAAACATTTTTCTGATTAACATCTGTATAGAACGATGATCATTTGTTGTTAAATTTGTTTACGAAGCTTTGTCGTAATATTAATAAAAAGAAATAACAAAATTTCTAAATAAAACCTTCGGCGTATACTAAAACAGTTTATTTATCAAATAAAATCCTTAATATGTTACCTCTCATCTAAACAAAACATATAAAACACATTTTAGACCATTTTCCACCGACCACATCACTAAAATACCAATTTTAAAGCACTTTCCGAAAACCAGAATCCAATATAAATATTGCACGTCATTAAATTTTATCTTAGCATCATCTAGGACGATCTTCGCTAATATAAATTCGGCTTGTTTACTGCATTAAACAAGTTTTATGGGCAATTACTTAAGTCCGGCAAAATATTTCGACACACATGTGCTATTTTTGTTTAAATGTACTCGAGTATAAACGAAAAATTCGCTAGCTATTTGCCTCAAAGGAAATTTCGACAAATAAAGGTAATTTTAACCGTACACAAGATGCGATGTCTTAGGCAAACGAAATCCGTGTAAATATTTGAATCGGAGTGCATATGATGTTGATGCTTGTGTTTCCTCCATGAGGGGAATCATATTGTGGATATAAGTATTTGTTAGTTTTTTTGTTGAATAACTTCTACATTGCAAATACATATTGACATGCACGAAATTCAGAAACAAGGATTGAAAATACACCTGGTTAAATAGAACATGTAATTTGATGAGCATTTTTTAACATATGAATATGTTGAGACCTTCAGTAGATTAAAATAAAAAGTCACATATACAGAGGTAGCGCCTTAAGCTTTTACAAAAGCCTCACAGCGAGCAAATTCACCAATTTAGGTGGTCAAAAGTCAAGATAAAAGTTAGAAATTTGCGGACATAGGACATTGTTATTATTAGTTGGAAGAATGCATATTTGTTTAAATTGAGCAAAGGATTCATATTTATATAAGTACAACCAATTCCCCGCGATGGGTATCATTAGCTCATGCTTTTTGATTATTTTATTTGGGTTGCCATTACTTGTTGAGTTGTTCTTAAGTAAGAGCATATATTTTTTTTATCTCCAATTATTGGATCTACCCACTTCAAAAATTTGTTCATTTATGTTCATAAAGATAGAGAAGAACTTAGTCATTCCTAAGGCCTTTTTTTCTCGATTTGTTTCTTCAAATTTTCTAGTTTCAAAATATGCCAAAGGTTTTATGCAATTTAATGCATTTTGGCTGATATAGCTTTCCAGTTGCGGTGGTTCTAGTTAAATGGAAGCAGTTCTATAAAGAATGAGTAAAATTTCCCAAAACAATTTAGAATGAAAGCTTGGCAAGATACTTTCTTACTCTTGCCAAAATTTTGGAACGGAGGGAACATGTCATCAAAAACTTAAAGTTTTTTTGAACAAATCTTAGCTTGGTATGGATGACTTAGAGCTCAATATTTTGTGACAAAACATCCAACTTACGTCTTAACGTACACGACGTCACGAAGAAAGTTTTTTAGACTCAAGTCATAAAGATAAAAGAACGAAAATTCGCGATTCATTGTCAGTTAACTATGAAAAGTTCATGCAGCATGACTCTCGCTTTGTGCTTCTGAGAAGCGCAGTACTTCAAAAGACCCACTCCCAGTATACTTACAAATAGACGATATTTATCACCTGATGAAGTTTTGGCATTATTTGTTGACTGCAAATTAATTAAACCTTCCTATTGTTTGTTGAGAAAAAGAGCAAAAAAAGTTAGTCACGATTTGTACCATTCATACCTCAAATCGCTTCCTTCAACTTTTGCTCAGCAGAAAAAACAATTGGCTTGTAGAATTTCTTTGTGGTTGTGCTTTCGTTGGTAATTTCGCAAAGATCGACCAAAAGCGGTTGCTGTTCGTTTTCTTTTTGTTCGTGTTGAAGGTTTAACTGTGAAAAAGATCTGTTTGCGATGGATTCCGAATAATTTGACCCAAGCACAAAAATGGCTTGTGTCAGGAAAGGCTCAAAAAATTCTTTAAAATCCGTATACAACATCGTACCGTGACCTATGGTACTTGCACATATTCGCACAAGTAACAATCAACTGTTTGGGTGTTCTGATGATGAACCGAATCGAACAAAAGTTTCACCCCACTTGTTATATCGAAAAAGGGTTAATGCTGAATGATATACAACAATTTGTTTGCTCGAAGTCATGGATGAAATCAGAAAAAAAAAAAAATTCGACAGCACAAGAAGCTGTCAAAGTCTTCAAAAATCATGTTTTGGAAATACCATCTTCAGAATGGATAGTTTTTGAAACGCATGCAGAAATGTTTAAAACCTTAAAAGGTATCCCTTATACATAGGGTTAACTGATTTTAAGGGGGAAATAAAAAAGTATTATTTAAAAAGAAATATTTTATCATCGTTCATCGCCAACTGACATAAGACAAACTTTAAAATTCTTATCTCGTATATAAAGCACAAGAAAGACGAACCATAGATTATTGTTACACTGCGGTCATTTAAAATACAAGAACAGCCGACCCATTTGTTCGTAGGTAGTTTCTCTCTCACGCAAAAAGGTTAAGGCAAATGTCATTTTATATGCAACGCATTTGAATTATGTAAGTAAGTAGCCACTAATAAACAATACGTGAATACAATGATAAGATAGTGAGAAATACCCGCAGAATACTAATATGTAAATATAAATTTTATATATATATATATATGTATATATATATATATATACGCTTTAGTTGTGGTAGGCATCAGAATGCTGAGATATCAATGCATATTGTCGTATGAATTATGAGCTATGTGATTTTGTGCTATGACTTGTTCTTTAATTATCCGCGATAATTGCAATTAAAGTTCATGCTGCGCTAGATTATTTTAATTGTCTTTTACTTGCCATGCAAAAGAAATGGGTTACTTGGCATTGGTTTTCTGTAAAATATGCCAGGGACTCTTATTTATTTGTGACGCGTGCTGATGATATGTAAGATATGTTTTAATGAGTTTATTTACACTTAAATCCCTTTAAAAGGTGATTATTACAAACCGTACCTGGGCATGGTACACAGATTTGGGTAATAGGAGTAAGAACCGAAATATGCATTAGCAGATTAATTACCACTTAGAAGCAAAAATAAATCAAAAGATTTTTGCTTTCTCTGAAAATGAGACATGGCGCAATCTCAAATGTTTTCGCAAACTGTCTGGTAGAATTAAAAGCTCTCGAAGTCTTGGCATATAAATCTGACCCGATACATAAATGTGTACAAGGATGGCCTAAAAAGTTGCCAGCCTAACATAGAAACAAGTATTTCTTTTGTCAAGTTCGGTTTTATTTCTCTATGTAGTCTCCTTGTAAGTCTGTACAGTTTTCTCAGCAAAGTTCCCATCTCTCTAATCCGTCCAAGCAGTAAAAGTCCTCTTGTTCTGCATGGAGCGCGTTTACGAATGTCATGGTCCCCTCATTCGATGAAAATCTCTGTACTTCGAGTGAAAGTTTGAGCCTCAGAAACAGAAAAAAATTGTTGGAGGTCAGACCTGGTGAATAAGGTCGGTAGTCTATCAATTGGAAACCCAATTCTTGAATTTTGAGACAGCGTTCTCTTGGATGAGCAAAACTTTATTTTTCTTCAAACGCGATCGATTTTCCGCATTTTTTGCCTTCAGCTTGTCAAGTAGCGATGTGTAGTATGCCCCCATTATTATCCTTATTTTTTTTTCACTATAGCCAATTAATACGACTTTATACACTATAAAAAATGGTGTAAAGTTACAGTGACAATCATGGGCAACTTTGTTAGCCGTTCCCAGTCAATGGTTGGTTGAATTTAGTGAAAATGGTGAGGGAGGAAGCAATTCGTATCCTCCGATCATTCATTACCACGACGTGAATTTTTTCTGTCACTTCTGACGTGGTGAGCTCATTTGGACGACCTGGACGTTCTTCATCAAAAATGTTCGGACGGTCGCGTTCAGTTTTAGCTATCCCATATTTTATGGTGGATCAAGAAGGTGCAGAATCTCTTTAAATTTCAGTGAGTTTCACTTCTATTGCATCAATTGTTTTCTTTTTCAAAAACAAATATTCGATTTTTTCCATTGTTGCGAAATCGCAAAAGTTTTTCACTTTAAATGGCTATCATTCACAAACTGACTGAACGTATCTTTTAAAAACTTGACAGGATTTTTGTCAAAGGTGACTTTTACGAAAAATAGTTATTACAATTCTAGTAGCGCCATCTCTTGTCAAAGCAAGGTAATTATAAAGCTACTCTCGTATTTTGAAATATCTGCTTATTCTCTTTGGAATTATGAAGCTTTTTATCATTTATCCACAAAATTTTCCGAGTAGAGTCGAATGGTGACAAAATCTCTAGACTAGTACTTTTACTTCATAAAAATATCAATGGGACCCTTCCAGCTCCTTCAGGAAACGGATTAAATATTTCAACACAGTGCAAAATCGAAAATTTCATATCACCTATAATCATAACATTTTAAAAACCGATCTAAAGCCATATCTAATAGAAAAACTGTTATGATTTCGATCAATCGAAAGGTTCGAATTCCTCTCTTGCTTCTTCGCCGAAAAACCGTTAAGACACCGTTCGCTTTTTAAATAACGTCCTAACGCTGGACGCGCGTAAACATTAGCTGTTTAGGCTCTTTAATCTGTGAATAGATTACAACATCCAATGAATAATTCGCGTAGGCTGGACCGGACGTATAAAACTTTCTTTTAGTGTGTCTATATACGCGGAGCGAATGATATTTCGAAAAGTTTATGCTTTTTACGTTCCAAAGCGAAACCGTTAAGTAGATTGAGTATTAGAGTGTTTGTCCCGTGGTAATTCATCAGTTGGTTGATGGTGTTCTTGAATTAAGTCTTGGTAACAATATGAGGATTGAAGATTAAAACGTAGTTAATTTATATCTCCATATAGTTAATTAATTTTGTGACGTTGGAATTATCGTGTCATTAAAAAGAACTTGGACATCCGTGATAGATGTACATGATACCTTTAATTCTAATACCTTTACTATATTTTTTAATGAGATGCTCTTCTTTTGAAGATAAAAGATTTTTTTTATTTATTATATCCAAGAAGAAAGCAAAATTCGAGAAACGTACGTTGTTATTTCAAAAACGAGTTCTTATTACTTGTTACTTATTCACACCCACCCATTTTAGTAGTTGTTCCTATGTATAGAAAATATGACGGCTGTGTCGAAGTGTATACCCAAATTTGCCAGAATGCGAGAAACAGGCATTATCATTTGTAGAACAAGGGATTCACCTTCTTAGTACACTGAGAGAAAAAAATTATTGGGATAATTTTGTTAAATATACTAAACACTAAAATAACAGCATACAGCTGATTAAAGCTTTTGGATTGGATCAACTTTAAAGTGATGTAGATGGGTTGAACACTCACTGGTTACAGAACGCATACGTAGAATCAACAATGAAGACATGTGCATAAGGAAATAAGTATTGTATAATCTGAATGTGTGTTCTCTTAAATAGAAGGATGTCTTTATGCGTTTGTTGTATGAAGCAAATTTTGTGGTTGGTCTGAAAATAATATGTTTTCTAGCACAACCAACACAAATATTGGTTTTATTTAACAAAAATAATTGCATCAAAGCTAGTGTATTCTGTTAACTGTGCAATGTAAGTAGAACATATTTGCTAAAATATTGCATGAACATTTTTTTAGTTGAATGAACACATAATGGTGCAAAACTTTATAGTTTATTGGATGAGCCAATTCCTTTCTCTCAGCGTATGTTACAATTTTACATTGTGTCAATTTCCTTGAGAACATCCTGTTAACACCATACTTTAGATTGAATAAAGCTTGCTCCATTTAGCTGTTAAATAGTGGTCTTGCTTAATTTATTCCCAGTATGGTTACATCTGTTCCAAAAAAAGCCAATTTGAACCGCTACCCTTGTCCATCGGGATGTATTTTATTTGGATATTGCTTGATTTTTAATCAAATAAGTACATCCTGTATGATTTAAATAAACATTTCTTAATTTCTTGGAAAAATAATTTTTTTGTCAATAAATTTTTTTTTTTTTCAATTAAAACGACATGGACGTAGTTTTTGGCCGAAACAGTTATTAGGTCTTAAATTTTCTAAACCATAATGTTAATTCTTCCTAAACATCCTTGGCATCCAACTGACCTCATTCTACCGCTTATTGATGCTCAACTGTTTTGAACCTCCATCAAAGTTGGATTTAATCAGGGTAAGTTTTAAGCAAACATTACTAGAAGAAATATTTGGTTTTAAGTTCCTAAATTAATGAAATTTAAAAGGAACTGTTATTTATTGTTTAATTTAAATCTTCGATCAATGTTGCTTTTGTCGGAAGGGTTCGTAGATTTTGAACAACAAAGTCATGGACCTGGAACTTGTTTTAGGAGCGGAACGACTTTAAACAGATTTGTCAATTTTAATTGTGCATCAGCATCCATCCTAATACTCATATTTGCAATTCTCTAAATTAGGACATAATATATCATGCGAAACAAAGAAAAGACTATTGTTAGTAACTTTACAGTTTTATTTAATTAAAAAAACGACATGCAAATTACTTTCTTTTTCTTTTTCTAAGTAAGTCTATTGATAGGTTGATGGTAATTTATGTCTTTTAGACATGTGTTCTATATATGATCATTTTTAGAATCGAAAGATATTCTTTACATTTTGATTAAAGTTAAGATAAAAAAATCAATCTTATTGCGCACTTTTGCGCGTTTTTACTGCATGTCAAAAATAATGTTGTATTTCATTCTAACTACAATAAAGTATCGGCATACTCCGCACCACACAAGTTTAATTAATTAATCCTGGACAGCTGTTTGAGGATGCGTCGATCCTCATTTTGATCCGTTTGACCGAATAACCGGTGTAAAAGCTCACCCATACTAATAACCAAATTTAGATTTTAAATAGCAACGTTCACTGCAAGTTTATGCAATCATTTTCTTATATTTACTCACACAGTATTGAAAATCATGGATTTTGAACAAATTCTTCACCAAACCGGAATCATTATTGATAAATTTTATAAAAGCACCTTCAAGCATGGGTATACCGGCCAGTAATAAAGACTCTATCTTATCAGACGTTATCGGGCCCTTGTACGCGCAGAAGAAATAGAGGAATATACACCGAAATGGAGAAGATAGATAACACGAACACTCACACATACACACGCTTAAGAATACCTGACGATTCCGTTCCTATATAATACAAAGTACGGAGGACTGACCCAAAAACTCATTACAGGTTTCTGTTCGTGTGTATCGCCTCTCAAACAGCCCTTAAAATATACAAGTAAAGTCATGGGTAGAGAGGGAGATGGCAACATGAACGGGCTCGCGGTCTTCGCATCCAGGGTCTCAATAGTAGAATATACGGCGGTACTACACACCGCAACGTTGTGCTGCGTTTACCGGATCATAATAGGCTCCTATTCACCGTCTAAAGCGAAAAAATACGCGTTTTTCAACGCAATATTGTCAACCGAAACCGATAATAGTGATTGTGTTACATCCGTAGTGTCCCAGTGCGTTAGAACCTTATGAAAATACGACGTTTTTAATTCACGATTGAAACGAATTGAACTTGGGGATTACCTACATCTCTCTATATAATATATTTGCCATTTTACAGTAGTTACTAGTTAGGAGAGTGTTGTTGTTATTCTAGTGTATGCAACGGCTGCATCGGCAAGCGACTAAGGTATGTGTCCCTTTAAATTCTTTTTTTTCTCATTAAGTCTTCAAGATGCTAACATTTCGCACGATTACATCCTATATCTTGCAAAAATCGTTTCTTCAACCAAATAAACGGAGAATATCTGCGAGAAATTTTATATTCCCATTAAAATCTTGTTTTACAACGTCGAAATTGTAATATTTTCGCGATATTCTCTTCACGTAAACGCTCTATCCCGCCTTCAATCGATTCTTTTACTTGAATTCTATTCATTTTAAATTTGTCGCTCAAAAAAAAAAATTGGCGGTTACGAAGCCGTTAGAGTTCGTTACATTACGTATATTGTACATGGGTACCTTTAAGTTTTAGTGTGGGCATTTAATTTAATCTTTTTTGAATTCTCGATTGCCAGTTAATTAATTCAATATTTACTAGTTAGCTGAATCGTCGGTTTGGATTTTAATTTATGCTTCTCTCTTTAAAAATTGTTTTGATTTGTACGTTTTTGAATGTATCAAACAGATTTGGCCAATATGTAAATAGGGAGATTTGTATTTTATGAATAATTTTGAATAACTTTTTGCACGATACATAGCGGTTATTTTCGACGTAATTCGGTTGCTAATTGAGATAATTACGTTGTAACTGTCTAATATACTTAAATTTAATTTGAATTTAAATCTTAATGGTATTTACGTTGCAGTTACTACGTTTTTTTTTGAATATTTTAATATTACATTTTATCATTTTCAATGTTTAGGTTACATTTTTGCAAATTGAATTTTTTTTTACAATTAATTCGTTATTGATTTTAGGTGTTTTTTTTTAATCTGTACAAAAAATTACTTTATAATTGTGATATTCTTAGAGAGTGGTCAAAAGGTTTTGATTTACCAACACAATCAAAACCTGACCAACTGAAAAATTGGCGATGTTCACAGCTATTTGGTTATTTATATTAATTGAAATATACAGTACGACCCGTTGGGAATGGAAACAGTAGTAGAATTAATAGTTTACACGAACATTAAACTGTTTCAATAAAAAAATCTGACTACACCACTGAATTCAAAAGGTCCCAAAATGATAATCATCGAATATATTTAATTTAGTTTAATACAAAAGTGATGAAAGAGTCATTTTCCAAGTTTGCAGTGCAATATAAGCCAATTGATGAAAACATTTTTTTATTTATTTAATTATTATTTTATTTTATATATTTTATTTTTATATATTTAATTTATTCAATGTCCCAGCCCGTATTTGACATAATTTATAAATTATTAATTTCAACACCATAGCCTACTTTGGATTTCACTTAAATTATATATAAATATATGTGATAAAATAACAATTACTAACAATTGAACAAATAAAAGCAAAGCTATCAGATACTACTTATTTCTTTAAAATTTGTAATTTGGTAGACGTATTATTTTCACATTTTTAATTGTAGTAATACTTAAATACTGCTTTCTACCGTACTTCCAAATTGTACAAGTTTTCATATTTGTATTGCAACCACTTTCTTAAATTTCTCAAAAACCATTGAAGGTACCGTAAGATGGTCGTAATTCCTGTAATCATCAGCAGGTCAAACTGTATAAGGAGCCATCATCAAAATAAATATTTTAAAACATTTTTGAAATCGTCAAGTCCTCCGAATTTCCAAAGGGGTAGAAACTTTTTCATAATTTTCTTAATTTTCCTATATCTCTCCATCTAACAGCTTAATCTGTACACTTTGATACGCTGGATTCATTAAAAGTTACCCCGATTTTTTATCTCTTACGGTAAGCGAGCTATAAGTTTTAGAATATTGGGAAACTTTGATCCCTATCTTTAGCCTTTTTCGAGATGTAATTCGAAAAATAAACGAGGTAGGTAAATGAAAGTGGCGAAAATCGATGCTCCGAAACCGATTTTACTCAAAAACAGGTAACTGAAGCCTTTGTATTGCGCCGAAAAGGCCTCAAGGGAATTTAGCGTAAAACGCGAGAAATTCAAGTTTTGGTTTTATGTTGGAATTTATTAAAAATTCCAAAATTATCCATTTCGCGCAGAAATCATTTGATGGTATCTAGGGATGATTCTTGTTACTTAAAAAAAAATTCAAAATTTAAACTTAAACATTTTTATTAGGATGGTATGACTTCGTATATTGTGCTAATTCTATTGTAATAAGGTTATAAATCATCAGAGTCACGCAAATAGATGTTGTTAGGAGCAGATTTATGAAATAATGCAAGATGAAGTCTGAAAAATTATTATTATATAACTTTTTTATTAACAAACATATTTGAATTAAATTTTGGTTAAAACGATCTTAAGATGTTTTGAATCCAGTGACGCAGATAGATCTTTAATAAAGGAAATCTCTAATAAATTTTGGCTATTTTTTAACTCGAAGAATAATCATAGAATGCCTTGAAAATACAGATAAATTTCTGAAATATAGCGTGAAAGTAGTCTTTTTGATCCAGTATGTATAAAAAAAAAATTGGTTTCATTTTAATGCAAAATGTAGGTTTTACGTGGGTGCTTCCATTTTAAATGGGTCACACTGTATACTGCTGACTGTATTGTAATAGTAGAATTAAACTAAAACTTTAAAGGAGAAAGCTGATTGTGATTAGATTCATTTATTAATTTTGACACTTCTTGCGTTGCGAGGATTCCAAAAGTATAATCGTTAAACGGGTATAGATCTTGTTGAAAGGGGCAAGATTTTGTGGTAGTCGTGATAGGCGATTGGTTTCGATTGGTCCACAATTGTATAGTTGATATAATTGATATTCGTTTCATTCTATTATTTTGTTTGAATGGAAAATTTTTGTTTGATACCTGGCGGTTTTATCCAACGGAAACTTCTGAAATTTTTAAAATTTTCATCCGTTAATGAGATATCGCCCTGTCCCGTTTCTTGTCAAACGCTTTGTATACATATATCTTTGACTCCAATTAGACTTTTTACTTAGACTATTTTTTTCAATTAGTTGAATTAAAATAAGGTTCAGCTGTTTAAAAAAATTCAAACTCAAGCAACGAGTGATCTTTCGAATATATTAAGTTTAATGAGTATTAAAGAGAGGATTATGACTGGATTTATTTAACAATTTGCTTATTTGCCAAAAATGGGAATTGCCTTAATAGAAATGACGTGTTGTTATCTTCGATTCCCATTCTACAATTCGCCAGCTCACCAAAAACAATCATGGCTGAGAGATACAACAACAGCATTAATGTTAGCAACAATAATCTAAATAAACTTTTTGCTACCGTAATATTATTTTATTGATTGACTTTATTTAAGAATTTTCGGTGTGTAACTGGCTTCAGATTCTTTGGGTAAGCCTTAATTGAAGAAGATTCTGGATATTACTGATCTTTGCAGTTATTGCAAATATTTGCAGTGTAGTTACGAGAGGAGTGCGATAATTCCTTGGCTTCGGCAAGAGATTGGGATACTAGAATGGAAATAACTCTATTTTTCGTAATAATAATCTTTGGTATGAGTTAGTTTGTAAATGACAGTTATTTAAAGTGAACAACTTTTGTGATTTAACAATAATAGAGAAACGTGTAAAACAGGAAAAATCTAAACGAACGACGAGATAAAAGTGGAACTCGGCGAAGTTTATGGGGACTCTGTACCTTTGTTATCGACTACAAAGAACCTCCATGTCGTCCAGATGAGGTCACCATATCAGAAATGATTGAGAAAATTCACGATGTGGTAATGAGTAATCGGAGATTGAAAGCGTGGGAAATTGGTGAGACTGTGGGGATATCAATTGATCGGATTCATAACATTTTGACAATTCATTTCAATGAAGCTTTCCGCAAAAAAATGTCGCGATTGCTCACAATTGACCATAAACATATATGTGTGTCAACTTATACAAAGGAATGTTTGGCGATGTTAAACCCCAATAATTTTTGGCGTCGATTCATAACTGTAGATTCCTCACAGCACACTAAAAACCAAAGAACAGTCTAAACAGTGGATTTTTCCTGCCCAAACGCGTTCCGAGAAGGCCAGAAAATTATGGCCGCAGTGTTTTCGCATGTACCCGGCATAATTCACGCTGATTACAGTAAAACGATTAATGGCAAGTATGATGCCAGTTTATCGGATCGTTTCAACAATGATGTGAAAGAAAAACGCGCGCATTTGGCGAAAAAAAGAATTCTGTTTCATTAAGCCACTGCACGCGTGCATACTTCGTGTGTCGTCGCAATGGCAAAATTCCATGAGTTAGGATACGGGTTGTTTCCGCAATTCAACAGTTTGTAACACTGCTTTATTAGTTAAGTATTGTCTCTTTTTGTATTCAGATTTGACTGTTTCCTGCAACATTGTTTGAAGAAGTACGCTACTATTATTATTATTATTAAGATACACAAGTTTAAAATGTCTTTTATATAATTTCTCGTAGAGATAACTACAAATATTTTTAAATGATTTGTTTTTAGATAATCAAATATAAGTATTGTATATATATGCATAAAAAAGTTGAAAATCTTGTTCTTTTCCGTTAGAGTAACTTTGAGCGTTCACATTAAATTTATTGTTTGTTTAAACATTAATTTGAATAGATACGCTCAACATCTGTAATGGTATACCGTTACTCTTTTGGCAGTGTTAATTTTTAAAGCGAACATTTGTAGGTCTAAATTATTTATTTAACGCAAATGTATTGTTTACTAAAATCATTTTCTATTAAACTCAGTGATTCTCAAACATTGTATGGCCCATCAGAAAAAAAAAATAACTATAATAATCTCAAAATTTGAACCAGTGTTTATTGAAACCAAATTATTACTTGTACATTGTTAAAAATTATTTTTATTCCTTAAATAAAACAGAATATCAGCCACTCCTTATCTTCTGCTTAGATATCTTTGCTTCAAAAAACGATCATTACAAAGATCTAAAATCATCTCAAGGTCCTCCTCTTCCACTTCATTATCAGTTTCACCGTTACCATCAGATTCTTCACCAAATTCACGTTGCCAACGTTGTCTTATATTTTCCGGTGGCACCCTCTCACGTTGAACTCTAGGGCTATCGTCTGGCAAAGGTGGTAATGGCAAATTAGCAAAGAATTCTTGGATCTGCTCGTGTGGGGCATTGATAGGAAGGTCTGGATGGAGTCGTAAACCTCGATATTGTCCATTCTTCGAATGGGCGAGCGGTATTCCATCGGGTTCTTGGGTTTCTTGTTCGACTTTTTCAGGTCTAATACGAACATCAAGCTTATCGAGGTAAGCGACTAATTTTGTTAGATTTTCCTCTCCCAGTGTGCTATTCTGTGGATTTCTAGGGAGGGCATCTCTACATAAAACCGGTGAGGGAGTTCTAGTACTTTTTGGCGATGATGGCTTAGAAGTCCTTGGCGATAAATAGGGCGAAAGTAAAAGAGGTTCTGTGGCCAACTCAACTTCCTTAGGTTTCAAAACTGTCATCTGCTTAGATCTGGTGTTAAATGCACTCCTTCCAGAATATCGAGGCGTACTAGGTATAGATGATGGTCCAGATCCACTTGTACTACCACATTGTCGACTCTGCTGTTTCAACAGGTATTTGATGGAAGGAATATATTCAGATATTAGTGTTACTCTAGAATTCGACGAATCTACTTCTTCAATCGTTGAACATATACCAGAATCAATTGTATCAAGTCGTCTAAGTTTTTGCAATATTCTAAAAGTATTTCCTGAGTTTCTATGGTTGTAAGGTTCTATGAGAGCACCAGATGATTCGATTTCAGGAAGAGTTTCTTCGAGTTCTGTTGAAATTACTGTGACTTTAGAAGATGATCTGCTAGAAGATGTATCGTTATCAATTTGGGCTGAAATCTCAGAACAGGTCATTTTAGGGGAAAGTATTAAAATACCTGAATCGGAGGGTCTAACTTCATTTATTTGTGATTTTCTATTCACAAAATCTTCTGGGGCTAGTTCAAATAACTCGTGTTGCCCTTGATTGATTTTAAGACCTCCACATCTTCTTTCGAGTGGTATAGTTTTGGAAGGAATCTCTATTGCATCATGCTGACTCTCAGAATAGGATCTCTTGGAACTGCATTTAGAACTTGTTTTGATCGATAGAGAATCTCTAGTTTCTGAGCGATATCTTGACGAATGTTTTTTATCCTTTTTAGATCGTTTCTTATTCTCAGAACTTGAATCCGAACTCTCAACATTGCTTTGAGACGCGGAACGCTTAGATTTGGATTTGTGCTTCTTATCATTTGAAGAGGATTCTTTAGATGACGAATGGTACTTGGAGGAATGCTTTTTACCCTTCGAAGTTGAAGATTGCTCACGTCCAGAACTCGAGCCAGATGTATCATCGCCGCTTTCAGATACTAAATGTTCAAGTTTACGTTTATCGCGCTTTTCTGCATATTCTTTCGATTTTGTTTGGTATTTAATGGAAGAATGTTTCTTGTTCTTAGAGCGTCGGTTACTACAAGAACTGGAACCAGACGTATCATCACCGCTTTCAGAAACGGATCTTTTGGGTTTAGATTTGTGTTTCCCGCGAGATTCTGAAGATTCATTCGAGCTTTGCTTGAAAGAACGTTTGCTAGAATTCCGAGAACCTTGTTTGCTTGATGCCATTATCAATTTTTGATGGTATCACTTTTACTATTTATCCCTATAACATTGCAAGGTGTTCCTCATGAATCCTGGATACAATACGGTATTAATGGTAAATGCTTCGCTAAATTTATTTCAATAATTTAGAAGCTGCAAGAGGAATACTTGAAGTAGTACGGTTAATTTTATTTATTAAGTTCTTACTTTGTGGTACAGGCTAAACTGTTTTGTACAAAAATGGATTCATTGTAAGTATTTGGAAAAGTTGTATGGACCAAAAATTGGAATTAATGTGTTGACAACGTATAATGTGTAATTTTGGAATGAATGGTGGTGTTTAATGACATATGTCAAGATAGATTGCTAGTTGGTAACAGGTGAAATAATCTTCATTCAAAAATATTCTGCAATCCAATACGGTGTCACTTCGCTGTCAAATTATTTAAAAAATCTGTAATACATGCAAATGAAACGGCTATAACATAGTGCTATAGATTTACGTTCAATTTTTTAAGTACAAAAATGGTTTTATTTTGTTGCATGGTGAATTGCGGAAGTAGAGGAGACCGGGATCGAGTGAAATTTTTTTATATAAATATTTTTTTTATAAAATATAAAAATTTCGCCAATACGTAATTTTAAATGTGGACATATTCTTCAGACAGCAAATGAATTGTTCCTCATTGAATAAATTTTTATATGGGTGTTCCATGCAATTCCAAATCTGTCGCAAATGGCACGCTTTAAAAACAGATGTAGTTTCTGTATCCTTAATTTTCTGCAATACTGTAATTATTTCTTCTTCTTTCATTGCCGGTATATTGTGTTCCATAATTCTACAAAAGCTCATGCTTTTTACCTCCGCATGGCTTCGAAATATTTGAAAGCGTTCAAATTTTTATACTTTTTTATTGCTCCTTCGTATAACAGCTTGTTGTTAGCACTAGGTAGCTGACTAAGTCCATATTAGTTATAAACGAGTTAGTTAGAGAGATCATAGCGGATATTGATTTCTTTAACTGAAAACCGATTTTTCACAAATGTCGTCACTGTATTCAGTTAATAATTTATTGAAATTAGAACCATTGTTACACATTGTTACAATTTTTTTACTTTCTTTTAAAACGTATACTGTGTATGCTTTTAATCTGGGAAAATTTACCTAATCCATGCGTAAACCACCGTATTTACCATAATAAGAAATTTGGGAAAAACAATCATGCATCTTCGTTTATCAGTTGCTGCATTCCTCTCCCAGACTTAAGAGTAATACTTTGGGTGGCCCTGATCCTAAAACTATCCCACTAAATGTCTGCCTTGAGAATATCACAGTTCAACCAGTTTTTCGCAAACTTCAATATACTCTTAACCTTAGTGGTAAGTTTTCTAACTTGTTCAAAGGATATAATCGCTTAAAAATTACCTAAAAAAACCTTATCCTTCAAAAAAACTCTATTTTCGTCTAAACTTCGCCTAAATTATTTTGGGCAAATCTAATGTCATTTAGCAAATATTGTTTGGGTTCCTCATATTTCGAGACACAAAAGTGATATCCCTAACATCTAGATTCTACTGCCTTAAGCACTGACTGCTTGCAATATGGTCGCTCCTTTGATTTTGACAAAGCTACAATTCTTGACGTTTCTGACTTTTAATTATAAATCGATTATAGGAAGGATATCGAAAATTTAAATTTGTACTGAATTTTTCTTTATACATTTTCTTTTTGCGTCAATTTTAATAAGCTTTTTTTGCCTTAATTAATTAATTTTAAATTAAATTAAATTAAATTTTAAATTTAAATAATTAATAACATTTTAAAATATAATTAATGTTTATATTTGATATGTCTTGTGTGTTGCACAGCAATGAGTATTTAAGACTTTTCATATACGTAAGTTAATTTTTGTACTTTGAATTTATATCTTTACTGTAATTGTTTTTTTTTTTGAGTGTCACTCCTATGAAGTGCGAAAAAGCATTCGGAGCGGTGTTTCTAATAAAGAAAAATAACATTTAAGCCATTATAACTTTTTGCCTTTCTAATTCGAGAAGTCAGTTAGCGGCGATACTTACATATAATAATTACAGATTATTCTGAACAATCGATACAATAAGCTTATTTAAAGAATACTGATTTCTTTCCTCTGTGAAATAAGAAATTGCGAAGAAGATTCAGTTTGATTTCCAAAAACATATAGACCACAATTGTTATCTACATGTCAATACATGTAGTTTTCAATAAAACTGTTTATATCTATAACAGCTTTAAGATACCAACGAGATCGGTTACTTGATCTCGACTATATCTAGCATATTTTATAACATTCTAAATTAAGCAACAAACAATATCGAACTTAACTAACAAATTTTGTTAATTATATCATTAAAATATGATTTATTATCTCTTTAAGCTTATAACTTCTTTTATTTCTTTTATTAGTCATTTTCCAGTACCAAAAAGGAGATAACTATTTCATGAGTAGGATGTTTCATAAAATTTTAAGAATTTTATGACCCTCGCGTTGACTAATTTAATTTCTTACGAAAATCATTAAAAATATACTTGTCAAATTTGCAATTCCACCAAGACCCAAGATAATACAAGACTTTCCCACAGTAAACATAATCAATTCAATCGATTTTACCTTATTAATTAAGGAGTTCTAAAAAATCGCGTTGATTCATCGCCTCGAAATCTACATATTCATCAGCCTATCAGGAATTATCGAAACATATTTAATCTTTTACACGAAAACGACCTTGTATAACATTTGTAGCATCATCTATTAAGTCGAAATTGACGGATGCAGCGGGTAATTTGAGAAAGGAACACCGAATTCCTTGTTAAATACCAAAGAATAGCATTAAATTACTCGAGTAATTTTTCAATTTAAGTGTTTTGTACGAAACCGTAAGTACAATCCTTGGAATTAGATGTTAGACGATCAATAACAGTACAAGAAAGCCGGATTCTACACATTTCTTTCATGCAAATTAGGATTTGCTACGGTCGAAAAAATTGTCAAACACTTGTAGGTCAACTACCTGACTATTTCGGAGCGGGTTTCTATAAATTTAGCAACCAAACGGAAATTATGCAATCTCCTGCGAGGTGAGTGGCCAAGTTTGCAAAATGTTGCGATCCACAAAAAGAAGATGTCTGCGATATCACGTAAAGGTCCGTTAGGTGAATATCAATAATATATTCAGAATTAACCGTTGTTAGGATATAAATATGAAGATGAGGTGCTAATAAATGTATCTTATGACGTTTGGAATGTATTTATTTCTTAGGTATCTCACGAGGAACTGCATCGATCGATATGGAAGAGTATAAATTGGAAGATTCTGAAGCAGTATACTGAAAACTACATGTATGTACATCTAAGATTTCCGGTTATAGCGAAAGCAGCAGTTAACGTTGTTATTTTAAATAGAACGCCCTGTATATTATTACATTTTTGAATTCTTACTTTAATTTTAAGGTTTGTTTGATGTTGCTATTTCTAATCATATTTTAAACAGTTGCGTATTTTGAAAACTTTTGATAGATGGACGAGCACACGTGAACTTTCATAACTGTGAAACTGTTTAACTTGGAAAATTTAAATTTTGCAAAACTGTTGACCACATAGAGTAATATTAGAAACAGAATTAACGTTTGGAATACGTTATACAACGTGTCCGACAAGTACGACTAAATTTCCTAAAGTCGTTAACAACTATCTATATCTATATGTATCTAAGCTCGTGATCACAATCTAGCATTGATGATGAAATTTGCTTATTATTTATGGAGAATACAATAGAGCGATATAAAAAAACATGCGATACCTTTGCCCTAGTATCTACAAAAATAGAAGCTGTCACACATGAAGTTGAAAAACTTCGAATTGGCCAATACAAAAATTCAAAATCATAAACCTCTTGTTGATAATCCAAATATATAAATCGTCATTTGGCATACTCCACACCATATCGCACAATGTCTTCAAGACAACTAAAAGAAAATCAATTTCCAAGGAACAGCTTCTGCGTGCTTCTGTTATTTTTAACATGCTCACAGAAGCGCGAATTAATTATTTTTAGACCTTACTTGGACGAATGAAGCCAAATTCACAAAAAATTGTCTGCTTAACCAGCACAATTCTCGTTACTGGAGCAATTCGAATCTTCACGTTTTTGGAAGGTTAATTCGATTTTTAATTCTTATCTTACACGGTCAACAATTCAGCAAAAATTCAATTTTCCAAGTTGAATACCATTTATAAAAGTTTAGATGCACTCGTCCATTTAAGCAAAGCTTTCAAAATGTAGAAATTAGCTAATGGTAAGATTAAATTTCCGAAAATAGGACCAACATGAGACTGCGGATTTGATGTTTGTCGTACATGGATAACACGTTTCTGGCATGAGGCTAGCTCTGTACCGGTGTAGAGATGCTTATCTTTTCATGGTGTTGGTGATTTGTATCAAATTAAGGCAATTTTAAGGGAAGAAGCTTCTAAAGCTATATTATAAGTTTGCAGATTGTATTTTCAGCAGGATAACGACACCAAACATTCATCCAAATTCTGCAGGGATTATTTAAAACATGAGCAGAGGGAATCCTGATGAACATGATTTGGCTTCCGTTACCACCCGACATTAGTCCGACAGAGCTGCTATGGAATGACTTGAATTGAAAAATTAAAGAACACTGTCCGCAATTTCAAAAGCAGCTTTGGGTGTAACTGTTAGAAGCTTGCCGAAATATTCTAGTCAATACTCTTCAAAAACTAGTGCTTTGCTTGTCCAAAATTTACAGAGCAATTATCAAGTGCAAAGGTGGATATTTTAGTTAAATAGCACTCTGTTAGTGTTTAAGGTTTAAGTTTGTTTTTACGATAATTGTGTTTTCGGCTCAATATACGAAAATTCTCAAAGATTTTTCTTTGAAAATTTTTCGTATTTCGTAGTGATCCTTCACTTTTAGTCGGTAGTGTACATATATAATTATAATAGAAATATAAGTGATTTCTATAAAACTGGTAGATGAACTCGGATCTCTAAAAGTTTTATTTTCGAAACTATCAACTTAAATTGTCCGCGAAATTTCCACCTGTTAATTTTTAAGCATAATAAGCTATTTATGGTGTGGAAAATGTGGAAAATCAATCAAAAGTTAATGGAACGCGAAAGACAACACGACCGATTTGATTTTTGCCAGACAAATTGTTCACATTGAGCAATCCTTCCAAAGTTTACTACCCATGGATTGGCTGCTGTTATTAGCAGTAATACATAAAAGTCACTTTTACTTGGTTATTTTCAAAAGTACATAATTTTAGTACCTATTATCTTCATCTTATCATTTTAGCAACTCACCGTTAATGATATTTCTTGTATCTCATCCAGTATTTTCTTGTAAAAGGATATAAAACACGCCTTTATATACGTATGTACTTACATACATCCGTACGTGTAAGTATAGCAGCAAGTTTATATCACAATCGTAAATCTTACTTGGGGAGAGCTTAAAATTTTATTATTGTAATTAAGTTTTATATCCAATTAACATACTTATCTTAATATGTGCACATATTTCTGATGACCTGACCTGTTCTGTTAATGAAACAACGAGGTTGTCTTAGTAAATTACATATGTATACTTGTTCACAGCTGCCCCGAAGTCGTTTGGATGAACAGCACAAAAAGAAAACTTGTAAGATTAACGGATTAATTATCTATAGATTCGCAAACGTATTAAATCATTATTTAATATTAGCATGGCTATACGAGATGTTGGCTTGTAAAGATTTCTGATATGGTTTATACCTTAAATAACTCGGAAATCTGTTTTTTCAGGTTTCAAGTAATTCTGTCAGGTTTGTTAGTTGATTTAATTCAATTCTGTTCTACTACATTATGTTGTGGGTATGTTCTTCTAGGAGTATTATTGTTTCTATACATAATGTTCTTTTAAATTTATAATTTATATAATAAATTATATAATAGGTACATACAGGAAATTATTTTAATTAAATATGTCAGTGAATACAACAAAAAAGAGAAAATATTAAGGTAGGTACATCTTAGCAAAAATGTCGGAGGTAAGCTACTAGAAATGCGAATGGGCCGGGCCGGTTCGTCTTGGCCCAGTCCGGCCCGCGTGCTAGGACGGGCTTATATTGTATGCTACTGTACCCATACTTAACAATCTTAACTTGATGCGGATCTTTCACCAGTTTAAAATAAAATAAGTAATACAAAACATAATTTCGTTGTATGGTTATATATTGGCAATATACAAACTTACAGTCTCATTTTCAATATACATATTGAGTTAAACTTCTCAGGGATAACGTTTTTAAAAAATATAATGTAACATAATATAAATCATATAAAGTGTGGGATCTCACTTAAATTTATTTTATGAAAGGAAATTCGATGAAAATCATATAATTTTTGGTGCCAAAGAATTTCAAAATTACATTTGATTTTGACAAATCTTTTGAGAAAGATTATTTACTTAAAAATATAATTGATCTTATAAAATTTTTGAGTTTTTCCAATTATATTTTAGATAGTTTCGTAAGTTATTGAAACTTCTTTACAGTTTCAAAGAATTTTGAAATAAGTCTGTCGAAACTTATTCGTCCTTTTTTCATTTTTTTCTAATTCTGATCCAAAATTATTAATACAAATACTGAGTGACGATTCGTTGAAACCTCTCGCCTTTTTCAAATCTAGATTTTTTATATAAACAAAATTTGTCGTAATACTCATATAATTATTAGATATGTTTGTATAGTATAAAATGTTGAGTATTATTTATATATAAAATCTAAACTTGAAAAATATGAGAACTTTTGCTGAAATATCGTTGAACTTTTAAGTTGCTAAATTATAAATACTTACCTGCTCTAAATAAACTGACTTTTATCTAATGACTATTCGTAGAAGCGTGGCAAATTTCTATCCAAGAATGTAAACATTATTTATGAGGTATTGATTTGTTCCGGTTTTAAACGTGTTTATAACTTCATAACTTATTTATTTATATTATATTTATATTTAATGATTCCTTCTGTCGCCAAAAGCTTTCGTTGTTGATAACTTTTTGATATGATCTCATTTTAACGTGGTTAAAAAATCATAATACTTCATGAATGTGCTCTTTATTATTATAAAAAAATTATAAAACCAATAAGAAGACGAATTACAAGAAATATTATATTTTAAGTTACATGTTAAATAATAAATGAAAACATGTGGCTAGTTGATGTTCCAAATTCTATGGGTTTGGTAGATGGGTTACCTCGTTATACGACATCAAATTGAGAGGAATCAGAACATTATATGGAATGTTTGTCGAATTGTTTCCTTGACGCTGCCAACCAAACACCAATTTTTTTTTATATGTACTGGTGTCTTCACAAATTTATGAGGATTTTCTGCCAACCGTATTTCATATTTTGTTTGTTTAAATAACCCGAAAGATGAAACCAGGCCTCGTCTGGATATAATTTGAAGTCCTTTTTAAGGATAATGTGGCATGTTCCAACAGATAACCGAACTTCTTGCGACAGTTTTGCAATGGTTTCCTTAGGTGAGATTTCCGTTCGATATTAAGCAGCTTCAATATAATTTGCAGTTTTTTTTGGTGTTCCGTTCCCTGATTTAGGAGTTAATGTCCGTTT
This sequence comes from Oryctes borbonicus, assembly GCA_902654985.2. Classification (NCBI taxonomy): domain Eukaryota; kingdom Metazoa; phylum Arthropoda; class Insecta; order Coleoptera; family Scarabaeidae; genus Oryctes; species Oryctes borbonicus. The sequence goes on along the minus strand of LR736863.1, from coordinate 11,096,633 downwards.
CACGTAATCTGTTAACATAAGCACGAATTTGACTAATCAGATGTTTATATATGATTGGAACATTAGGGAATTTTTGACGAACACCCCATATACTGTAATGTTATTAAAAACGACGAGGTTAGCCGTCATCAGCGCCGTAGTCACTTCTTTTTTACTAAGTTCAGATTGTACACCTATCGGGAATGAGGGTCCATCTGTTAGTAGGAAGCCCGATCCCTAGGGAAAGAATCCTGTTTTGAGCCGTATATATTTGGGGCGTGAAAGTAATAAAGTTAATATAGAAAATTAATAGAAGTCCAACCAACGACAAGAGTGGGGAAGACGTATATTAACTACTTATATATATCATTCTCTTTTTCGAAAGTTAACATTAGAAATTTCTACAGCAAGTTCTAGGGCACAAAGTAGTTGAAAGGATATAAATGTCAATTAAATGTCTTTCGGTTCGTATCATCTAAATTCTCAGTGCAATTTAACGTTGTAGTGTTGCTTGTGTTCAAATATGTCTTCCTAGAACACAGAATCCCGGCAGCAGTTGCGTCCTTGTGTCACACTACAGCAAAATCGTTCGTTTCGGAATCCAATTCAATAATCGTATGTTTTAAATTGTTAAGAATTATCATAGGTATCTATGAAAACAAAACCGTTGGTAAGGAAACTAATTATTATTTGTAACTTTATGTCGATTCAGACATAATATCTTGAGAAGTAGCTCCAATTTTTCCTAGTTTCGATCTACTATTTAAACGTTATTCAAAAGTGCATTTGAAGAATATTGTGTTTATGTAGAAGAAGGCTACAACATTTAAGGTTAGTGGTCATTTCATTTCTCGTTTTCCGTTTTGAAACTATCCTCAAACAAAACTTTCATTTGCCGAAAGAGTGTCTAGGGACATTCCCGGATTCACTCCCAATTTTAGTAAATTTCTGACATTTGTAAATATTTCGAAAATTTTTTTTGAAAATTTTTTCATTGATTAATTGTAAACCCCCTGTCCGTTTCAATATTAAAAACAATTGGTGTTGTATCTGTAACATGATAATAAATATTTAATTGGTAATACACGTATTGATAGATTCATATTAAATAAACATTAATTCAATGAGAAATTAATTGAAGGCACGGTGTATGTACATTTTGAGTTGGTTTAATTCGTGATTAACTAATTAGAATTGATAACATTGCGGATCCACTAAGTTTTTCAGTTTAAATGCCAGCCAGGTCAAATAAATTGTTGGATCGTAATCAGGGTATTATTATTTTGCAAAGCAGTTAATAAAACAGTATCTTTTTCTGATAAATATTCAATTCCTTTTCGAAATCTCGTTGCTTAATTTCTGGAATCCCAAATTTTTGTTTACAATTCTGAAATATTTTGAGAGAACCGCGGCAAGAAAATAATCAGTGCGACAGGTGGAATAACGTAATTTCGATTGCCGAAATAAAAACACGAACAACAATAACGTTTAGACAATAGCCATCAACACTGAATGACTACAAAAAGCCATCACGCTATACCCATTAGTCGTCGTGCTTTGCCATTGGATCAAATCATTGTTAATACCGCTAGTGTGGCGTTTTATCAACGATCAGATCTTGATTTAGCGGATAAACAATTGTTCCCAACGTAAGTTTTTGCCGCCGATAAAACTAATGTGGGCACGTTTGGCAAAGGACCACGACGATAGGTCATTGTCTCAGAAGTACTCATAATATAAATATATGTGTACGTGTTCATACGAGCGGGATAAACAGAGACAGTCAGATGATCGACGTCGTGCAGACATAGAAATAATACTATCGAACGATCTGTGTTTGCTTTTGTAACAATTGGAGCGAGTGGTTTCATTGAAGACTAAAGCACAAATGGGAAAACAAAACACCTGTGCGTTCGCCGTTCTCGTTTTTGGGTAACAAGTGCTTCTTGCCCCGTGACATACCTACACTACTGTTCACAGAAGTTTGGTCATGAGAAAAATATAGCACCTTCTGCATCTCAAATTACCAACAATAAAGTTGATTAATATTTTGAGAGCATGTAATATGAAGAAATATGTGGAGGGAGTTAAGGCAAAAACCTATAATTTCTTAAGATACAGATACTTTCTCGATAGGAACAAATGTGAATAATTTTTGTCCTATCTTAGCGCCATTTTACTCACAAGAGAAAAGTGATAAGTAATTGGATTTAAGTGTTTTGCTTAGCAGGTCTATTATTGTTCCAATGGACTTCCTGTCTCTGCTTAATAAGTTCCCTAAGTGTAGGGCTGTGTTCAATCAGAAATTGCTTGGCCTGTCCTTGACTCTTCCATCAGTCTTGATATTTATTATCTTTCCATTGTTTAGTAGCTGCCTTAATTACCGTATACACTATCCTAACAGAATGCTCTAGGCTTTGTCAGCAGTTAAGGAGTCTGCTGGTGGCCAGGGTTACCTTAGTTCAGCTTCCTACCCTATTGAGCTACAGCTCATTTATGCAATGTATGAACAGTGGTAATTTTTTTAGGTACCCAAACACTAGTTTTCAAGTTGCAGGGCACCCTAATTGCAATTTGCGTTAATATTTCCGAAACTATGGAATAGTTATTTATCCCAACTCTCCCTTGTATGGTAACCAACGAACTTAACTTTAAATTGAGAAGAAGTACGGCTGTATTCGTTAGGTCCACAAGGGTTGGATTCTGGGCAAAGCACCTAAAAAATAAAACAATCAACTAATCGTTCAGATTCTGAGCTTTCGCAAAGGATTAATTGCTTGCTAGATACAAGAGGAACCAGTCGACATACAGTTATCCTTAAAAAACGCCCAATTTTGTTACCTATCTAAAAGTGAAAAGTTCACTGTGTCCCAACTCTGCCCTATTGTGCCCAACTCTCTCTTGATGTGGGAGACTCCGAACAAATTGCACGGTACCATTTAAAAAGTGCTACTGCACGTAATGCAACGTTAAGTTCATTGTTTTATAATATCGTTCTGTATCAACGATTATTAATAACGAACAATCTTCTTGAAATCATTTACACGAACAATTCAAAATAATAAATAAATGAAATAAGAAAACCCAGAGAGGTACACCAACAACATCTACTATTAGGTTTTCTGGAGTTATTGTCTTCGTCAGATGCTCATTGGAAGATATTTTCATCGTAAGTGTGCTCTTCTAAATTTATTTTTTAGTTAATGTTTTAATTTTTCGGCCCTCACAGATTCATCCAGACTTCTACGGTGAGATTTGCAGAAATTAATTGCCACAATGGTTCAATCCATCCTTTTTCAATTTTCGAACTTTTTCACTTGGCCAAACTGCCATGAGTGGTAGTGCATGTGCGTCTAGACTGTAGACCAAACTCGTTCACACAAGCAGGTCCACGCAAATAAATGCATGGGACGTCCAAAAGCCATTTAAATCGTATGCGTTTGCTCCTGTTTTTATTTATATCTATGTACATTGCATCGAACCTCACGTGGTTTTTTTGGACAATGTCCTCGTGAAATATGCTTCAATGTTTTTGCCAAAAGTCGTAACCCCAATTAAGTTGACGAAATTTGTCGCGTCTCATGTAACTGTCTGTGAATCCAAAGTTTCTCTTGTTCGAGGAAGCTCTTTATCTTTGTTTTTTTTGCAAGTTTTGTGGGTGCTTATGTTGTGTAAAAAGTTTTATTGTTGCAATGTGTTATACGAGGCGTATAATTTTAAGTAAAAATATTACAGATAGTATTTCTTTGAAAAATTTTATTTGACCTAAGAGGTTTTATTGTCCGAGAGTTGGTTTGGCTTCCGTACCCGGATTTTTGTCGCTATTTTCTAAGCGGTAGCACAAATCAACGAGCAATACTGTTAACCTTTCTTGCTGCAATTGTTTGCTTGAACTTTACTATCTTGGAAGATATTCTTTGTCTTCGTTCCATTGATTATTGCCTTGCCTTGCCTTGCCTTGCCTTGCCTTGCCCATCAACATATCTTTTGATTCCTAAAACAAGGTTCTTTCATTTCATTCGGGAATTTCAGAGAGAATATTTCTTAAGTCTTGAGAATAAAATCCTAACCCTCTATTCTCAGAAAGTTTTCTATTAACTTCTTGGACATGGTTACATGGTTATTAATGGCACGATGATTGCCCTTTTTTTCCAATTTGTGAAATCATGTCTTTCAAATCATCAATTTGTGCAATTCTTCTCACTGTTGAGTCGATATTTTCCATAAATATGAAAAAATTTGCTTTATTTAACACCAATTTTTATATAGTTGGAACAACAAAACAAATTTACATAAAGATACCGAAATAGACGTTGTATACATCAAATACTTTCTTTAATGGCATCCCTAATAGATCGGAAATTTTTGTTAAAAATAGCAAGCCGACGAATTAAAAAGTTTTATTTTTATCGGCGAACCTCGAGCTAATCTAAAATTGTAATCACAGTTTCAAAATATGGAAGATTAATTTTCGTCTGGTAATAGATTTTCCGTTTTTGTAACAGATGCTATTTCTAAGTACTCTATATCCTAAAATAACTGACATATTTATTAAAAATAGCCTGTCTAGTGGTATTTTCAGATATGCAACACGATAAAAAAATAAGTACCGAACACTTGTTTATTTTGGAGCGTAAAATAAATTATGTAAAATAATAAAGTTAATAATTAATTTTGTTGGAGATTTTTAGTAAGTATGTAAGTTATATATATACATATATGAGAGGATCGGGTCATATAAGAACATGACTAATTTCATCATGTTGTGAGTAACACGGTTTAATGGGATAAGTTTTCTCAGTGTAAGGCCATTCATAGAGCCCTTTGGCCCTTTTGGTTCTTTATATCGTGTGCGTCGGGTTCGGTCTTACACGGGTTTTATAAATTAAGAAAGACTTTACGTATTAAATCCAGAGCACTATTCCTGAAAAATAAGGATTTGAGCATACTTCTGGTTCTAAGAAAAGTGTTTTTTAGAGTGTCAACGTGAAGTATCTTACAGTCGAACCTCATGGTATCTGAACATCATTGACTTGAATATTATTAGGTGGCGGCTTTCTTTCTTGGCAAATCTTATGGCAACTCGTATCGCCATTCGCTTTCAATCTGTACTAATAGAGCCACTCTAATGAATTGTCGAGGGCGTCCAGGAGACTTCTGCTAAGAATGTCAACATCTCAAACCAAACACGTAGGTCGTGATATCATCCGCGTATACGGGTAGCTCTACATGTGGACTTCTCACAATATTTTCTGAACTACACAGTAAAAATTCTACCTCTAAAGTAGATTTCCATAAGACTCACAAATCTCGCACTAATTTAAATTCTTTTCGTCTTATCCAACAAACCCTGGTGCCGAACCGTATCAAATGCGATCGGCCCGTAAATCAAATTGCTTGTTCGGATGTTGATCTATAGCTTTCACTTCGTATCTTAAACGACTGAGTACAATTGTCACCACAAGCGTAGAAAGGAAGAAGGAGACCAATAAGTTCTTTGGAAACAAACTGTTCTTATCCGCCTTTGGAATGGTTATCACGGTAGCACGTTTTACAAAGACTTAAAAGTCACTTAGTCTAGGGGAGGCACTTGAGCGCCCTGTTTGGAATGGCATCGAAACCATTGACTTTGCCGCTTTTCAGAGTCTTAATGCGACTTCGAATCTCGTCCAGTGTTGCCTCATTTAGATTAATTATTTTCCAGCCAGGACGATTTAATATCTTTCCCATCCGTATATGACTCCGTCTCGTCATCGCTGTCCCAGTCAATGCCCAAGTTTACTCTTTTCATGTGATCCGCGTGTATTTATGGTTCTCAAGATCGGTATACACCACATCCTGTACACTCTGCAATGGCGGGATTATAAGGCTTTCAGTCAGTTTTAAAGCCTTAACCATTTTAATGAGTTATCTGCCGAAATCAGCAATCTAACTTTTTTTACCATCGGCAACCTTAGATTTAGCCTTATTTTTGAAGGGAGCCATCTTTTGGTTATATGAAACACATGAATGTTGGATATTCGATATAGTCAAGGCCATAACATAAATTTCCTCCTTAGAGGTGATGTCGCATGGTGGAAGCTGACTTCTAGCCGCTGCAAGTCCGGCAAACAATTTCCAATATCTGGAGCAACATAGTTCTCATCATGAATTCCCCACAAAGGCATAGGAATATGCGGTTGTGATCAGAAGAGAGATCGGAAACAGTCCCGACGGCAATGCTGTACGGAAAATTATGCATGTACATTTATCTTTGTTAATTCTATTGATATCCTATACAATTAAATATAAGAATACGCAATATAAATAATAACAGAGGTTTTGGCTCACTACTGTACATAGATAAACAAATTAGGCTCCCGCAATTAACTGAATGTTTTTTTTTGTGTAATTACCATAGAGGCATTTTATTCAAATCTGTGTAAGGCGCTTATGCTAAATAGGACATACAGAGTTACATAAGCTAATACACAGTTAGAGTACAAACACCTATACACAAATGATACGTACTATTTGTATTACGTTATGTTAGCGTACCAATAAATACATACATTTTTATTAACTGATTTGCACAATATTTTAAAGGGAATTCATGTGTGTAATATATAAAATAAATAATAAATGTTAATAAGTAAATTAATAGCTTAATAATAATATATATTCTTTGATCTTGTTCTTAAAGAATTTTAAATTACTTATTGACTTTACATTCCTATTCAGCCAATTATACAATGCCAACATACACTGCCGTTCAGTGAAGTTCGGTCATACAATAAAAATCTGTTATATCACACTGTATACAATTATTAATACATAAAATTAGAAAAATATTAAGCATACACCCTTTTCTAAGGGATTAAAGCCATAAATTATTATGTAAAGTAGAAATATTGCGACGACCACTATAAAGTCCATTTTATTATCATTCCAAGAATTTCTCGGAAGTACCGATCTTTTAAAACGGGTCGTTTGGGGATTACTAACGAACAATACATTTCGGAAATATACCACAGTATCATTCTTGTTTATTTATCACAGGCGTAAAGATATAAATTTGCTTCATTTTACTGTTAAACGTGTGTTGGTGTGCATTTGTCGTTTTTGCGCAAAAGTTTTAAGAAAATTTACTTCAAAATGGCACGTGGCAAGCCTACCAGCGTAGAAAAACGTTCACGCATTATTACGCTTTTTGAAGAAGGATCTTCGGGGCGACAAATTGCTGAAAAAATAAATATAAGAAGTTCAACAGTAAATGACATCATAAAGCGATATCGGACAACTGGAACTACAGAAAATCGTGTTCGTCCTGGAGTATCTAGGAAAACAACAAAAGCTGAAGATTTGAGAATTGTATTATTAATCAAACGCAATAGAAAATTAACAGCGCCACAAATAGCAGCCGAAGTCAATCGCAGCCGTGAAGAACGGGTCGTGGTCGTTAGATGATTGGAAACACGTGCTTTGGAGTGACGAGTCAAAGTTTGAGGTTTTTGGGCAAAATCGACGAGTTTATGTCCGAAGATCTAAAACCGAAAAGTGATCCCGAACTGCATTGTGCCTACAGTGAAGCAAGGGCGTAGTTCTGTGTTAGTGTGGGGATGTTTCTCCTTTGCTGGGACGGGAGATTTATGCAGAGTGCAGGGTGTAATGAGGAAGGAAAATTATTTTGCAATACTCCAGAATCATGCAGTGCCATCGGGATTGCGTATAATAGGCCGTAACTTTACATTCATGCATGACAACGACCCAAAACACACTGCGTTATTGTGTAAGAACTATCTAAAGGAGCAAGAAGAACAGCACATCCTGAAAGTAATTACATGGCCCCCACAAAGCCCAGATTTGAACCCTATAGAGTTGTTGTGGGATGAACTGGACAGGAGGATCCGAAAAATATGCTCAACTTCACAAGAACATTTACGGAATATTCTGGAACATGAATGGATTAATATTCCACAATCCGTTTTAACAAAACTTATCGAAAGAATGCTTAGAATAGTTCGAGCGGTGATTAACAGCAAAGGAGGTTTTTTCGATGAGAAAAAAAATAATGTTCAGTATGTTATAATAGGCCAGGATAACTTTTTATTTATTTATTTTTGTCTTTTTTACCTGTACATACAATAAAATTGCATTTTGTTTTTAGTTTCGTTTGTTTCTGTAACCTTTTCATGTTTTTTTACCAACCGACCGAACATCTCTGAACGGCAGTGTACATAGGATTGTTTTCAGACAGCGTTAGGTGATGATTCGGGGTTAGCAAATCTGTACCTCGTCTTGTAAAGTAAGTAATGCCATACATAAGTTTTGATTTTGCTCATTGAAAAAATATTTGAGTGCAGAATTCTAAAATTTATTTAGAAGTTATTTATAAAAATGGAGGTGCGAGGGTGGTTTGAAAACATTCAAGCCTCTACATGAAGATGGTGTTGCTCGTTGCTCGCATACGTTGAAAGATACTTTTGAAAATCTTAGCCATGTCGGACGCTCAGTTGTCAACAATCGTCTGTGTCAGTCGATGTTAATGCTTCTGTAAACATGGAAAAAATCGAATATCGAGTTGTCATTAAATTGGTGTATTTGAAATGTAATACGCCTAGGCAGATTAAACCTCAGATAGACGCTGTTTACGGAGACTGCACCATCATTGCCGCAGTGATATTTTCGGCAGCTGAATTTAAACGTAGCTTTACCAGCTCAGTTGACGACGACTGTTTGGATCAAAAATTACAACCATCGCTGAGAACATCAGAAAAGTTCGCCATATGGTGTTAGACGACCGCCGAATTTAGAGATAGCTGAGGTTGTGAGCATCTTGAAAGAACGTGTTTGCCATAATATGTCAATTTGATTGAAGACTTGGTTAACCGCGTTTACTTCGCGGAAAAAAACGCATTTGAATTAATATTTCTAAAACCGTGTTAAAGCAGTTTTAGCGAAATAGTAGTAGTAATGTTTATTTAATGCGGACTCCAATAATTCGTCTACTTTTGGGTGGGTGCTAAACAATGATACGGTGCTTTCAGTAAGTGACATACGTATTCGTTTCACCACTTTTTTTGAAGTTTGTTATATTTCTGAATTTTTGATCATGCACGTTGCTGTCTTGAAAATACGGGTGGAAGGTAAGGCTCGTTCAGTGTCTGTGGACGTTCCCCAGAGTTCAACACTATAAGGCGTCAAACTATGGAAGTTTGCGAAGTAGGTGGAACAGACCGCATAAGTTGGAGTTTTGGCGTCGATTAATAACTATAGATGAAACCCAGATATACCAGCACTTCTGAAGCGGTTCCGAAAAAGGCGCATTTGGGCGGTCTAGGCTTTGACGGGCCGATAGTTGTCGCTTGCGTAGCCTAGACTACGGTAGGCAAGATGTGGGGCAGGTTTCGAGAGATCGGTAGCGACGTACCCATCAAAGGTTGAATAGGGAACATGGGGGAAGGAGCGCCTACCAGCGACCAAGCGGTCTCTTTCCATTGAGGTTCGGACTCATGTGAGCAGTTCCTAGTGTGTCGATAGGAACCAGTCGCATGCGAAAGCGGGTCAACAGCCTTCCCCTAAGTGGGGTTGGCAACAATATTTTTGTCCATATTGGCCAACTATACCAACAATTTGCTATAGATGGCTATAGCTGACGAATATAACTTGTTCTATAGTTCGGATGATGTTGGAGGTTGTAATGCTTGAACAGAAAATCTACTTTCACGAAACACCAATAAATTTGTGGTGCATTTATAACACGATGTGCAACGAAACAATGTAAAAATTTTGTTAGAGTGAAATAATAGCTTTATTGGATTAATATCAAACAGTACCAAGATTATTTTATAATAGTCACTCATGGGCAAACAACATACTATAAGACACACGTTGTAACTTACCAAACTTTTGCTTATTGGTCATCTATTCCGCTTGATCATCTTCCCCGACGTTATCCTGTAGACTTACAAGAGGGCTATGTTCAGAAATAAAACTGAATTTGATATAAAAGTATTTGTTTCTGTGTTAAGCTGAAAACTTTTCAGACTACCGTCATATTTATATACTTGTCACCTTTTTCGGAGAAAAACTTCCGCACGGAAGACCTTTGTAAAAGATTATATTCACTTACTTCCTTTGAAATTCCATACTAACGTAAATATTCAGTTTCTCCAGGGGTGTCTAATATATCGCATGGTTTAATTTTCGCGTATTTTTTTACGATAACCCCAAAAAGCAAATATCTGTCATCGAATGGACTCCCGCACCGCCTCTAGTGCTTTCAGTATGTTTATATACATTTCAATCAACTTTCGATTTCAAGGGAAGCCGGAAAAGTGGAGAGTATTAAGCATACGAACTTGTAAAGCTTCGCCTCAGCGAAGGGAAACCATTTCCTTGTGAAAACTGTAAAATGCAGACTGGAAAAAGCGTTGTAAATGTACCGTGGAGGGAGATATAAGTCATAGCCGATTATTGGTGGAAAGAATAAGTAGTAAATTCATTTAATTGTATATTCTTGAATACGAGGGTTGTCATTACTAATTTCTTTTCAGGAGAATTTAATATTAAAATTAGTTTAAAATATAAGTTAAGAACTTATTCATCAAGTCTATTACTGTGGTGTTACAAAGGCCAGCCGATTGTCGTTTTGACTAAAGCTATAGCGCACGTAATATGCCATTAAAATCGGGAGATAAATATTAATTTCACTATTAATATGTTGAATGTCCTATCAAGACCTTGCATTTTGTATGCATTGTACTCGTATCTATAAGGATTTATATGAACATTGTTGTTTTTTCCCATATCTGCCACTTTGTACCTGACTTGTGTAAACCACCAATAAACATATTATTATTATTCATATTATTAGAAGGACCTAAACTTACTTAGATAAATACGTGGATTTGTCCATTACTGCTTCTATTACTTATAACATAATTGGACAGGCTCATTAATTCCCATAGCGTCCCATAATATAAGGTTCAGCTGCTCGTCTTTTTCTCGACTATCTGAAAATTTAAATTTATTTTCACGTGAAAGTAATTAGAAATTAGTTCGAGCAAATGCAATGTTACGAAATGGCTTTACTCTAGTAAAGATCTATAGCCGCTTCTGCATAATCTACAGCTTACTAGATCTGGAGAAATGCTGATTTGTGAGTATAATTTTAATTCCTTTGTGTTAGTATGAGGGATCGTTTTTATATTCCCGGTTTAGGCACCAAAAAGAAAGAATAGAGCAGCAATAAAAATTTATTTTTCAATATAGACCTTTTATTTTTAGATACAAGTATTACATCTTTTCAATAATATTTTTGTTCCCCTTGGTGTTTTTTTGATATTTGGAAAAAAAAATAGTCACGGGGAACTAGATCTGGATTATATAGTGGATGGTGAAGCCACAGTCAGCAACTGCAGCTTTTGAAAGTCTTGATTTGTAGGCTAGTGTATTGTCGTGGAGCTACAAGAAACCTTGCGTTCAGTTTTCCGTGCCTTTTTATTTTAATAGAATCTCTGAGTGCATCGCCTCAGAAGCTTGCATAATACTCTCCTGTGCTCTAACGATCTCATTCTTTGCGATCTTATTACATTGGTTACACAATGCGTTTTACAGCATCGTTCGTTCTTCTTATACATTGGACGTCTACCTTTTTCTCTTCATATATTCTTCTTAGTATCTTCCTCTCGAAGATTTCCGTTGGATTTAGCTTCCATATCTCACAGCCAAACATGACTACCGGTCTCATATACCCGTTTTTTTAAATTTCTCGGCGTGTAACAGGCGGTGCAGTCCTCCCATACATTTTACACCCTTGCCTATTTTTTCCTGAATTTCGATTTTCTCTTCATACCTACGTAACACACAAGTAATTACATCTTTTCTTTTTATCGAAACAGACAATAAATTTTCTGTGTTAACATTTAACTTCTTGCTTTCCGTCTTTCCGTTTTCATCCCTCAGCATCGTACACTTGGTTTTATTTTCATTTATAGTTAAACCCTTGTCCTTAGTTGTCTTCTCTATTTGCCTCGTAGCTTCTACTAAATTGGATTTAGTTCTCACTATGTCATCAGGGTAGGCCAGTATCTGTTTAGTCTGGTTGTATATTGTTCCTCTTATTTTGAGTCCACTCTCTTTCTTATAACGTAGTAAAGCAATATTAAACAGAGTGGTGGACAATGGGCTTCCCTGTCTGAGATTCTTTGACTCTCGAAATTTTTCTCCAAGTCGTCCGTTAATAAATACCAACCTATTTTTTCGAAATCCACACTGATAGTAGCCTACTTCTGGCTTCTGTTCTTAATCGCCACCGCCATTACTTTGTACGCTATATCCATCAATGCGATTTCTCTGCAAGTTATCACAGATTGATATATCTCCCTTCTTATGTACAGGGTATATTAATGAATTTTCCCATCTCACGGGCATCTTGTCTTTTGTTCATACTTGCTCTGTTATGCTATGTAGATGCTCTTCTAGATCTTTACCTCATGCCTTTAGCACTTTAGCTGTTATTCTATTTTCATCCTGAGCTTATTATTTTGCAGTTTTTGTTGTTATTCTAAGTTCTTCTTCTGTTGACACCGCAACACTATCACTTATTACCCGTCGTTCACATATCTCTTCTGCTATTCTATGTTCTGCTACCTCGAAAGCGTCTTTACAATATTCGGCCCATCTCCGCAGAGTGTACCTGTATACCTCTCACTAATTGTCCCTGTTTATCCTCGCAAAAAATTATTTTGTTTGGTTTGTGTTGACTCCTTTCATTTCTTATACATTGATAGAATTCTTTGGTTTGTTTCCTAATAAAGCTGCTTTTTATGTATTCTCTCTTCTTTTTCCTGCGTTCCTTTTTTATTCTTTCTACTCTGTTCGTAATACTTTCTGTTTTTTTCTATATTGTTCCTCGTCATTTTCGTTGTTGTATGGTCTCTTCTACATACCGATAAATTACACTCACGACTTTGTACTTTTGCTTTTCTTTTTATTCGAAATTTGGGCCCCCCCGATCATAATATTCTCAAATTTAGTCCACTTTTCAATATCTGAAATCCGTTCGAATTCACACTAAGAATAATTCTTTCTTGGAATATCCTTCTTGTGTTTTCATCTTTTAGTTTGTTTTCTCATATTCACCTCTAGGAGATCTTCTATACCTTACATTTGCTATTAAAAGAATATGATCTGTGTCCATTTACGCTACGCGATAGCTCCTAGCATCTATTACATAGGCTTTAAGCTTTTTTGTCAATTAAAAGATGGTCTATTTGATTTCTTATTTTCTTATTTAAGGAGACTTCAAATTTATTATTATCGTGTTGAATGACTTTCTGGGTAGCAGGTACTCCTAAGTCTGTCTGTACCTTTTCTCACGACGTAACATAACACCTAACACAACAAATCGTTGGAGGTATACATATGTACATACATACGTGTCGATGTGGTATCATCGAAATTGATTGGTTTGGTCAATTAAGTTTTGAAGAAATTCCACAGTGACCGTTGATTCACCTCTCCATGCTTCTGGCGTACTACGTTTGTAGTGGGGCCGCCTGCCACCGGTATCAATGTGTATACAAGACGTACAGCATCGTTTTCACAGTGAAGGTCGTTCTCTTAAACCTGCGAGAGTGTAACCGGGAGTTACAAGTCTCGAGAGCTAGCTGCAATGATCCGATGCAAGCAGCCTAAAAATGAAGACGATAGGATAGCTTCTACCTTTTTAAGTACGAAAAACGTAGCCGGTATCCACTGCGTAGCTATTACACGAACTGTCCGTCTGTGGGGGCCGGGTAAACCGGTGAAATTCTGGTTTGTACGCGCCTGAAACGACACCACATCGTTGTCCGTTAAAAGTAGAAAAAATACGTCGATATACGATACAAGCCAACTGATAGGGCCATTTAAATTTAGCCGACGTACCTAGTGTGTCTTTTCTTCTCTTGGGTTGAGTTACGTAACGATTTTTGACTGTGAATGCTTGTTTATGTAAAAGATACGTTTATTTGATACGTGTAATACCATATACGTATTTATATGTGTTTTATTTACTTTAATTACTACTTATTTGATGCGCCTTGATTGTAATTAATTAAATAATGCAATGTACAAGTAGTCAAGTCATAGATTTTTATTTACGAGGGAACATGCTGCGAAGCAAGTCATAAAGCAAGAGTACAAATAAAACGTTATTAAATTAATCATTTATTAAACAACAATTTAGAGTTAATAATTTATTGAGTAAGAAATTCTGAAACAAAACAGGAGAATCTCTAGTATTACTATTCAATATAAACAGGCTATTGTACGTAACTGGTTGATTAAGAGTTACTATTTGTTCAATCGGATATAACGTACAATATTTGTATCAAAATGTGACTACCGGGAAGGAATATCAACTTTTTTTATCAACCATAAACGCATCATTTTTCATTAGACTTTCCTATGGCTAAATGCTGTTGTTTTTGTTATTTAACTTTTTTTTGTTTGTAGCTTTCATTTTATAATTCAAAAATAAATATCTCAGAGAATAACTAAAGTGAAAGTTCCAAATTTGGACTATTGTTAAACCACATAACAGTCTCTCAAACGGTTTGAGATACCGAGTGTTCAAAAATGAGATGCAAAGTGTCGTATTTTCAAATGCAAAAAAAATATTTTAAATGGAAATTCTGTATATTAATACATCACTAGTAAGTAAATTTAAACTAAATTTAACTAAACTTAAACTAAACTTAAAATTTAAATTTAAAACAAAAGAGTACGGGCATAGAACAGCTTCTCCTTCTAACTAAAAGTGAGGGAAACTGAAAAATATTTATTTAAAAAAAATAAAATTGTTCTGTTCGAGCATTTCTTCGAAAAACAAATTGCTTCAAATTTAATGAATTTATTCCATAAGTTTCCTGTGCATAGTGCATAGAGTGTCCGGGTTTCGTAAGATAACATGGATAACTTTTGTATTTGAGGTTAAATTAGCAAAAAGATATTCCAAGAGCCTTCTTTTAGTTGCCGTAACTTTCTTATTAATTGAGAGATTGAGATGCGGTTTAAACTAGTTTTTTTTACTAGCTCTTAATAAAACCAATTTAAGTTTTGCAAAAAGTGTTATTTATTATCCTGCACCAAACATTGAGATCGAATCTAACTTGGTTTCTTGTTGGAAGAGTCAGCTGTAAATTATGTTGAGAGTAGTAATGTGTATTTATGTCAGTTAAACATTCCACAATTTGTAAAGATCGTTTCGTTCGTCTACAGAATGATATTCTTTACATTTGGGTTTGCGTTCGTTTGGCCCAAATACCAGTTGCGAAATTAAAGTCCTCTTTCTGCATCTCCAGGTCTTACTGCTTGAGGTGGTTTAAATTTATAACAGTTGTACTTATGTTTCTTCGGAAATCCTGAAACGCCAGCCTTCAGTATACCAACACTTTGCGCAATTTCTCCAGAGGAAACACACTTATCGATATTGATACAACTTTCTTCATTATCTTTGTCGTACGTCTTTAGTTTTGCTGCAGCAAACAAACTTGAATTCTTTAGATTCCTATCTAATTTTACGATCAGATAATCGCCTTTCTGGATAATGAGCTCCGTGTTAGTTCTTGTAGGATTTGATATCTGTACAAAATAAATCAAATTTGTTGCACTATTAGTTGAATTCCGTGAATGTTCGTAAAAAGAATAATTTTATTTTTTCAACATTTTGAGGATGCTTAATACCGTGTGATGCATCGTTGCATTCAGAAATAGAAACCCAAAAAAAGACCAATTTAAAATTTTGAGGCTACGATGGATTTCTACAAATTTACAAAACTTAAATTGGTTTTATTAAGTGCTAATAAAAGTATTTAAATTATCATGAAAATTTGTTCAAACCGTACCTCAATCTTTTAATTAATAAAAAAGTTACGGCAACTGAAAGAAATTAGCAGATTTTGTTTTTTTTTAATCCGAATTAAGTTGACCATGATAAGAATTATTCGCAAACAGATAGTAGTTTTAGCAGTTTTAGTAGGCTCTCGAATGCCACCTTTTGTATTTTTTTTTCCTTAGAGACAATGCCTTGAGTTTATTATTTCGCATATTACAAATTTTGTATCGTCAACATTTTAAGATATCGTAACTGCTAACATTACAGTGATACTGACAAACGTGCAACTACTACTTAAATAGCTGATTACCATTGGCATTGCATTACAGTTGCAGCTATGCCGTCTAGATTTACAAATTTACAAACAGATTTACGCATGTGGAAATTCCATATTACAAAATTCCATTCAGTGACAAATACATGATTTTAAATTGGAAAATATAAACAAAATCATGAAGAAATTCCCCAACTACTAATAGTACGTCAAAACACATCGATTTGGAACTAAATCATTGCCAACTGTAAAATCGAGAAAAATGTATAGACATGTTTCAAAATCAATTAAACTGACGTTCCGTTTATAAACAGCACGAGACGTATCTTCAAAACAACACTGTAATGTATCGATTCAGTGTGGTATCATTATTATTTTATATATTCTTTGTTTTGCTTTTTTTTTTATTTTGAGAACGTAACGGATCGAGATATATTGATGATCTCATCTGGTTACAGATTTGTTCCATAAATATTGGGAAAAATTAATTTTCCTTTTTTTTCAGGTTCGAACATATGCAGGCCGTTACACTTTTATATCTGTTTGCTTAATATTTCATCCGCTGTTTAGTTGGTGTATTTTTGGACGAAATATGGACCTATGTATGTGTTGCTGTTAAACTGCTTTTGGATATGTGTGATTTAGAAGATGAGATGAAAGTTTATGTGGAGCAATAATTATAGTTCCATATGGTTTGAATAGTTTACTGATATTATAACTTCGTAAATAACCTTCTTATATACTCTTGTGTAATGAATGATACTAGATTACTCAGAAGAATAAATTTTATATATTATCAAGGAACAAAGATGACTTAAGATTACGAAATATTTAAAATTTATCATTTCTTATAATTAAATTGATTCTTGAGTTTAAAGAATTCCATTTACCACAAGAAAGTTAAATATGTGCCCTACCTAGTTACATCAATTTTTATCAAAATCTCATAAATTTTGATGTGATGGCAACAATTCCTGGTCACAATTGTTCACAATATTTCAACAAATTATGCAATTAGGGTATCTTTAATTGAGTATTCACATCCGCATAGGTTTCCATGTAATTACTTTTATTATTATTGGCTGGCCTGAATATGTAGTGAGGTGGAATAAAATAGACTATTGAAAGAACAACAGGAGACATATGGATTATGATCCTGTGATACCTTAAAAAAACAGCAGAGGCAGGAGTACAGAGGAGGAAAAGAAGGAGAAAAACTACAGGATATGAGAGGATTAGGCAGAGATAGGAAAGAATTGAAGAAATAGCGCAGAACAATTGGAGACAATAGCAAATCCAACATCTTTAGGGCACCAAGGGACGAAGAGGAATTATTATTGTTGTATACTATCTAAGTTTGTTATATAGGATCGTTTTCTAGGAAGCGACTTTATTTTTGATAAATAAAAAAATATACAATAAAAATGAGGGGCAAGGGGAACTCGGTCCCCCGTTATATATTTCAAATTATATTCTAGAAGAACTTATGTCTATTACAGTTATGTAGACTTCGAGTTAAATCTAGTACTCCTAAAACAAAATATTCGCCCTGTGTTAATCTGCAAGAAATAATAATAAACGGAAACAATCAAGTCTTAGAACCTATTTACATTTCAAATGTTTTGCAATCAATTCATTTAAGTATATTTACACTTTTATAAAAAAAAAGCGGTTTATTCTTACTTCCTTTTTTGTTTAATGTTATGATCCTTCTTTACTCAATTTAAGCCGATTAAATGGATTTTGAGTTACGGTAAAGTTCATAACATAAATTGTATTTATTTTAACGTCTATAGAAAATTATCATTTTAGTTTAAATTTAACAAAAATAAGATATGAAGATATATGATACAGATATAAGATATATGAAACAAATAGCAGGGTCCCCAGGTTAGATCCCGGAGGAACACCCGATTTCGGAAAAAAACTAATTGATGTGAATCCATTATAATGGACGTAGTTGCACCTGCCAGTTAAATAAGAGCAAATCAATCTTAAGAACAATGTACTTACTTTGATAATTTACTAAGTAAAACACCATGATCAATGGAATCAAAGGCACTATTAAAACCAATGTAAATCAGGTCAGCTTGATCTTATCTGACAAATAAACTGAGGAATAGTTACAATACTTATAGGTCTGTACTTGTCGTTCTCCGTTATAATATGTAGAGCACACTCTTGCACGCTGCTATCTAGCAGGAAACACTGACGAAATACCAACTTCATGCAATAATGGAACTAAATTATCACCAGAAACGCTACTGTTTGTAAAAGAGGTCGTACTTCGGATTCTTCTTTTGTGATAGGAAATAACGTAGGAGGAGATAAACTAACTAGATAAATAGAAGCAAACTTATCACCAAAAGAATTAACAATGTTTTCGGGCGTATCATATGTAACGCCATCCAAGGATATCCTAGAACTGTCCTCTCTGACGTGGGTATACTTAAAAAAAATTTTTTGGGTTGGATTTTATATATGTATGTCTCAACAGAATTTAGATGTAGGCCATAAGCTGAAGCAATCTGTGCTTTATAGAGGCTACGGAGCTTTTAAATTTCTCTTGGTAATGCGAACGAAAATCCAAGCAATGATTTCATGTGTTAACCATGGTGGATATTTAATTTATTTGATGACAATATGAAAAAAAAAAATTATACAAAAGATGATTAATTGTTACTAGAATAAAGCGACCGAACGTTGTCGATTGTATGAGAGTGTCCCACATTAGACATACTTTTAGCTTTTTGAATATTTTCGAAGCAGTACTAAGATGGTTTGGTGATTTTGTGATAGGGAGACGGTTTACACCAGAATACACAATATTATCCATTGAGTGGTCGTTATTAATTTGTTAGATTATTCATAAGAACGGCATTCAGTAAGGTTGTATCCTGATTAATTTGTCACAACAAAATTACAAGAATTGATTTTCTATTCTATTTCATAGCAGGCATTCAACAGTTTACATTACGTAGTAAAATGTACTAAGTGCTTTCAAAATGAACACAAATAAGCACTCAAATTAATGCATAATAAATAATAGCAAAAACTAATTGAAAATATACAAGAAAGCTCTCTGAACGTACAGTCATGTCTCGAGTGGATAAATAGAAGGTCCTAATGACATAGACTAACATTAAACATAGTAAAATATTCAACATCTGAGAAGCGGGCTTGAATAACATGAATACTATTCATTATTCAGGCAAATCCGAGTACATTCTTGAAATGTTTAAACTACTATACATGCATATATACGGAATAACGAAAGCATTTTCTTGAACGCGACTATCGTAGCGCTTTGCTTGATTATTATGTCTGCAAACACCGTGAAGTATAAATGCATAATATGTTATCGCCAGAAGCTAAACGTTAATGCGCTAAACGTATAAAAAAATTCAGAACGATGGAATTTGTGCAACGGTTTAAAATATTTAAGATAAATTAAGTAATTTACGCTATGCCATAAATTATTTATAGATTATTGGGATTTCTTGGAAGTTTCTCAACGTATTTTTCGTTTTTTTTTTTTATTATTCGAAGAACTCGTCTTTTACAATTAAATACGGAAATCCTTTAAAAGAGAGGCCGCTAAAATTGATATGCAGTGTTTAAAGCCTGTAAATTTACAAATAATATATTTTTTTCTAATATTAATAATAATACACTCTTTCAAAATTTGTTGCATTACATCTGGGGAGTTAAATTAGGTTTTAAATATAATTGATCAATTAAAAAATACTTGCTACACTTGCATACCAATAAAGTTAATTAAAACAACAACATTCTTGATCGCACCTGTATTAGTACCTTTATATGATGTTTATCTTTTGCTGCTAGATAACGCTAGAAGAGATATTGTTTGTTGTATCGGAAGATAGATTGATTGAAGGAAGTCGGGTAAGCAGAAACATGTCCATCGGATCCAAGATCGGGAACTAATTAAAACTATCACCCAATATGTTTTACAGTAACGTTTTAAAAAGAACATTATGGAATAGAATTGTCTAGTGCAACAGATAATGGGGGTGCTTGCAATGACTCCAAGCATACGAGGGGGGTTCGATAATTACCTGAAAATAACTCTATTTTTCGTAAAAGTAACCTTCGACAAGAGCCCTCGAGTTTTCAGCAAAATATAACAACAATAATTTAATTACACATCATTTTTATTTCTTAAAAATGATGTCGTCTAAACCCCCTTTTTCATTATGCACTCTTGAAGCCGATCATTAAAATTCAATGCAATGTTAACAATTTCTTGAATAAATTTCCTTTTTAGCTCCTGGTGTATTAATGAAATCCTTACTCCTTAGCAAACGTCGTAAAAATTAATGGCATGCTATAAGATCTGGCGATCTTGCGGGCCATTCGATGTCCTCACGCTTGGAAATGATACGACCCGGAAACAAACTTTGTAGACCTTCCAATGGGTGCTCTTGAGGTCACCATCTTGCTGGAACCATGTATTTCCATTATTTTGTGGAAACATTTTTAATTGTTGCGTAAGAAAGTTGGTCATCATTTTAGTATACTGCACAGCGTTGACTGTCACAGCAGTGCTCTCATCTTCGTAGAAGTACGGACCGATAATTCCTATTGAAGACAACGTGCACCGTATTGTCACCTTTGGCCTGTGTAACGGTAGTTCGTGAAGTTCTTGTGGATTTTTCGAACTCCAATAACGGCAATTTTATTTATTTGTATAGCCGCGTAAATAAAAATGCTCCCCGTCATATATGGACCTGATTTCAAACTTATGAGACTTATTGTTTCAAAATCATTCAAAAGGAAATAGGAGACTTTAATTTATTTTAATGTCAGATAAACGATAAAAATTCTCTGTCAAAATTTCCCTCCTCTTTAAAAATAGGCATTTAGTATTCGCATAACACAGCACCAAAACAATAATTTCAAATCAACGTATTTCCTTCAATATCCCTCTGACATATTGATATATTTGATTTATTTTTTCCTGCTATTACAATTCATTATTCAGAAGTTGTTTAACTTTCGAGAGACGAAAAAAGAACAATTACCTGTGAAAGTCAACTGAATTATCATCGTTTGAATATCTTGAATTGTTAATGTTCTATTTGATTTGTATCGTAGGGCACCTGTCTAACGGCAGTCGTTCAACCCAAAATTCTCACGGCAACAACGTATGGTGTATATGTACAATTACGGTAACAAGGAAAGGTATTTCGAAGTAACTCGTTACGAATTCGTAGATATTATACAATTAAAAAATTAATTATTGAATAATGCGAAGGTTTGGTGTATTTTATTGAATTAAACACAGAACAATTCGATAATACATAATTTCGAATATAAATGCGTATGCCAAAATAAAAAAATACGGCCATTATTTTTAATAAAAAAAAACTTTTAAACATTGTACCAGTTGCGCTATAGTCCCATTTGAAATTTTTGGAAAGTGGACTATACAAAGTAGACACGACGTGTTAGATGTCAGTTTTCTATTACACCCTCTTTAAAATAGAACCAGAAATATTCGATGTTCAACTACCCCATTTCTTCATAACTAACCATTAATTCGATAGCTTCTTTTACTACATATTTAAAAGAAAAACAATCAAAACCTCTATTAATTAACATAAAGTGTCGAGTTCTTGTTGTTCTGTGACACATTATTTTAACGTGTTGTTTGTCTCATGTGTTATCTTATATATGATTTTATTATATCGTTTTATCTATTTCGTACTATATACAGTAGGACGTCAAAAATCCGTCAATAATACAAAGGGTCAAAAATCAGAACTCCTCAACTATCATGTAATAAAATTAAATATGGTTTGATTTTTGCAAAACGTTCTATTCAAAACGTGATAACAGACACTGAAAATAAAAGGAAAGTGTTGCTTCAAAGCTTGATTTGGACGAGGACTCCAATGAAAAAAAAATGAGAGGACTTTCTAAGTGTAGTGGTTAAAAAATTTGACATCTCGACATGGAATCCGGTAGCTCCACATTGAAGGAGGTGTGGTACTTCGCTGCTAAAATTAAATTTTGTAGAGTAAGGAAATACATCGTTATATTTTGGCCCCAAAAGTTGATTATGAATAAGAGATCGTAATTTTCTTATGTTATGGCGATCATTAATGCAATTTTATAGCCATACAGTGATACAAGATCACAAAATGTTCTTACAAAGTTGTTCCATATGAGGAAACGATATACATCAAAAGGTTGTATTATTTATGTAGTTTTCTTCGGTATTGTTTATATATTTACATGTTTGTTGAATGGCATACTGTTTTTTAATGTAGCAGGACAGTGGCCGGTCCAAGAGTTCAAAAACAAAATTCTGTGAACTTCCACATTTGACAAATACACATCGATTAACCATTGCTGAAGTAGTTCTTTTCCAGGTGAGGATGCTACTAAACGGACATTATACGGTTGAAACAAAGATTGTGATACTCGCGGACCGATATTACCACTTTACTTTTTGAGGACACCGAATTAGAGGTGAGAACTTTTCTTCCCACTTTTCCAATATGTAACAGCATTCATTTTGTGCAATACCTCCTTGTTTTGGTATACATTCGTCTTCTTCAGTTTCTATTACTTCTAATGCTTCACCTGCTTGCCGATACAACTTCTACGGAATGTGATCTGTACCGATGCAAACATTCTGGGGTTGTATCAGTTTCCAGTGAAGACGATGTTTCTCTTGGAGTATTAAGAAGGATACATCTGTAATTCGATTTCGTTGGTATTCATAAGTGGCCCCTTATTAATGGCAATTTCGAACGTTAACTTTCTTTTTCTTGGCTGCTTAATAAAACACATACAAACAAATAATTTTTCTCTTAAAACTTTTTCTCTGCCTCTTACCGTTAGCGAGTTATGTACAGAGGCAGAATAGAAAATGTCCAATTTTCAAAAATTCACTCACTCAGAATGTTTTCCTGCAGAAAAAGACGCGCAGTACATACCTTATGTTCCCAGTTTCATGATTTTTTGAATTTCCGGAGTCAGCATCGTCCCCTGTTAGTCAATTTCAGATTCTAGTTTATAGTTTAGTTTCAGTCAAGCCAGTTAGGAAGATCAGCTTTCGCTGATAACTGACTATTTGATTCTAATCTTCTTTTTGTTTCTGTTTGTAATTCCATAATTATTATTATTAAATGAGCGAGAAAACATGTACTTTAAAAATAGCGTATCTATGTTGATAATAAGTATATGGAAGATTTAAAAAAAGTTATCGATAGCTTGAATTATGCAGTGTTGCCATCAATAAATACCATCCATATATAAATCTTAAAAGATTTCTGGAGGAAAACTAATCTCCAAGGTCTTCTTTTTACGAATTTAGCAAACGGAAGTGCATAAATAGTGTTTATATTATTTTACGATTGCATGAGCTGATATTGCGCATTACCAAGTGAAAACATACTTCTGGGCAATTATGACGTATTATTGCTGCTCGGATAGAACAATATGTGCTGGTATATAAATACAGGAAGTGCGATTATACATTCAATCGTAAACACAATAACAATGGAACTAGATTTTATATACACCCACGATTAACAGACTGTGTAGAGGCGTTAAATTTAAGCATATATAACTACATACGTTCTTAGATACTCAGAATCCTCAACGGCGATTGACTGTTAATGATGTTAGTTCTTTTTATTTATTTTCTCCGTACTATTTGGACTAGGTTAATGGACAGATTGGAAAGATTACTAAACAGTAGGCATGTGCAAATAAGATCAAAGCGGATGGATGAATGACGGTCTAGAATGAATTGATGGCTTTACTCAACCGATTTTTAAATAAACAGCAGAAGCTATAAATTGAATTGGGTTTATAGAAAAATAATAAATAACCGATTGCGGACATTAGAATTTATTTTGAAAAAGCGAAAATGTAAAAAAATTATTTAAAAGAGGTGAATAATTATAAATTTAAACTATACGAGGGGACACCGAAATATAGCGCAAATTTCGGGAACTTTTCGTAGATCATTATGTTGTTATAGTTTTTCTTTTTCTTTAGATTTAGAACAAGTTAATTTACGAAAATACAAACATTTTTGATATCTTTGGAATGGTTTTAATAACTTTTTTACATTAGGAAATTTTCTTTTAATCTGAGGTACCTAATACGCGTTTTTTTTCCATTATACTTATATTGCTTCTTGTAAAGGTAAGTTGTACATTGTTCGATACCATAGAAATTCATACGCTTAACAATGCGCTCATTAATTACATTCTTCTCACAGCTCTTCAACTGGTATCAATGGCCTTTCATTAGGTTCTCACCTCCTCATTTGCTAAATGGTTTAACAAAAACAATTTTAAATGTATCAAGTAGTGTAATTACCATAAGAAGCAACAAATAGCGATAGCACTTGACAAATCAGGGCCAATTAAGATATACATTTCGAATATATAATATTTCAATTAATTTTTTTTAAATACTATATTGCAGCGTCAAATTTATGCCATGCGAGCACGCGATATAAAAATTGACTCGACGACTTTATTTACATTATCCTTACCATTACCTTTGATGTGGTTTTTTACTACTGAGCTGATGACTTCTTACCGTGCAATATTTAATTTGCGAAACTATCTTAAAGACACAATTGAATTCAATGTGTGCATTATTGGAGAAATATTACATTAGAACCTAACATTACCGACGGAGAGAAGACGAGTTATTTAGCCGTTTTATTGGGATTATCGTTGACTGGAGTCAGGGACGGTGTTTCCAACTACTTACAATCTCCGCCATTTCAATTATTACCTTATTACGATGCTTTTTTTTGTTTGCAGCGATCTGGTTGCTTACATTTTTTGCACTTATTTATGTTTCGTATTCTTATCTGAGTGTATTTTATTGAAAATTCTAGCTACAAGACGAGCACATTGCTCAGCATCATAAAGGAAGATGATTTCCACAATTTCAGCAATTGTGTACCATTTTTACGAAAGACAATGCAGTTGAAGTTGAGTAAATGGAGAAAGTTTTTGATGATTTCTATAACGAAACGTGAAAATTTTGTCTAGTTTTATTTTCTAGTCTACTGAGTGTTTACGAACTTGATCGAAATTGTTCATAACATGTTGTAGATCTAATTTGGTAATTTTTAAGGTACATCAACATAATCACAAGAAGATAAGATTTCGAAATCCGCATCCCAATAATAATATTCTTTTAGTTTCATTCGCTGCCACTAATAAAGAATAAAGAAAACAAATCATTTTGTTAGCGCGTTTGTATGTGTATCATATACACACATTAATTATCACTTCTTTCTTATGTATATGTTTAGATTGGAAGTCCAAATTCATCCCGCTATTCAAACAAACATCAAAACATCACACACACACAGGGGCATCAATTTTAAAACTTCGTTCCCCTAACAATACTAATTACGTCGCAATATGGATCAGTTCCAACCTAGCGCGCACACATTGGCATATACATATTAAAATATTGTTTATTTAAAGCAGACGCATGCGTCGATTCCGGGAAAAAATAGAAACATCACGCCTCGACTAATTGAGACGAACACGCACACAAACTACATAAACGAAAAAATAAACAGCAAAGAGAAGCGGCTCCAAATGCCGATCTCATGAATAAATCACGTGAATGGAGGAATCGCTAGTCTCGTATTAATTTCGAAAACGAGAGCAAATGGCATTTTGGCAGCTTTTTTTCTTACATTTAGAACGGATAGAGGGTCGTAAAATATGCATAAATGGAGTCATTTGATACAGTAAATTGCAAAAGGTTTGATCGATTCGATTTCACGAAAAAAGACATTGCTTTGGGGGTGGGAAAAGTGTTATAATTATTGGAGTTTTACGTCCAAATATATATAAAAGGTTGGGTTAATTAGGTCTTATTGGCATTGCCATTGATAAACGACTAAGGCATCAAAGGAGATGGAAAAGTAGATATGTTGGCCAAAGAAGCACCGAACACACCTTTTGTTTGTCATAACCCCTTTTGTGGCCTCCAAAAGAGCCACATAAAGGAAGCAATAATGACAGGGAAAGACAATCAAAAGACCTCGTACTGGGAAAGTATTCCAAGACAAAAGCAGGTGAAGGCACTCGTATCAAACTCGCCAAAGATAGCCAAAATAGCGCTATCGTTCAGCCAAGTGGTCCTCATATTACTGGCAACATTTTTGACAAGTCATGTAGGCCTAATATATCACTTATTTAAACTAGGAAAAGCTGAAGATCGAATCTGCCGTCTATGCTGAGAAGATATAGAGACGGCAGAATACATTCTATCCAAATCCATTTACTGAACTGGGAAGGAGATCCTTGAGTAGTAGTAAGGTTTATTAAAAGCCTCCAACCATTCCAACATACATAAAGGTATTTTGTTACAAAGATCACAGTGACCAAAGGCTATGCCATATCCCCATTATAAGAACAATAATAATTAGATTTTAGGCTTAATAGGAACCATATGTAGAATTATTATTTTATATCCCTAACATCGTGTGACAGAAGACCCCAAAACTAGTATCAAAAGATATTTCTTGTTCTTTGTTACAAAAAGTACAAAAAGGCTCTTTTTTAAACACCTTAAGTTAAATGCCCTTTAATGCAAGTGCTTGAATATTGGGGTGGTTTTCTCATTATCAGTTTGCTATGCTCCTATCTAATAGTATGGTTCCAATAGAATTGGTATTATTTTGCTAATTACATTATACATTGTAGTTTTTGTTGTATTAAGACGACCAAAAACATATTCAATAATGATAGCAAGGATTGAGGAGTAGTAGGGTAAACAATACTAAAGTATCGGCGCACTGTGCGCCACACAATTAATCCGGAACAACTGTTTCGAAGATACGTCGATCCTCTTTTTCAACCTGTTAATCGGTCATACAATGCGGAGTGTGCCGATGCTTTAGTGTTGTTTGCCAAGGATATATTGGATATCGGACAGAAGTAAGTCAGCAAATTACAGCTGGATGGTCAGAAGGGAGACTATAAGTATGAATTATAAAAGCCAAAGCAATTCCTTATGCTTAACAAACCTTGTTATTCAAATCCACATCAAACTAGCGGCAACTAGAGCATGAGAGTAATATCAAAATAAACATCCATAAATTCCCCCTTGAAGTAGGTAATGGGTTGGCAATTTGTTGACCAGTATTATTTTCTGAACGATCCAAATCATCAAATACTAAATTTCGTTACTACATCTGATCTACTGTTGTTCTCTCTTTGCCAAGAATAGTTTCCGGTTGAATTTTAATAAAGCATAAGACTCCAAAGCTCACTTTCCCATGTGATACTTACATGATTTTGAACATATGGTTAACTGTGTACATACATGCATGTTTTAAATCCCATTTGCGCTATTTCAATGCTTGCTTGTTTTTTTTTTTCTTTTGGTGTCTCTGTCGATTGGCAAAACGGTTTAACTCGGTGATTGACGTAACCCAATTAAAGCGTTCTAAAAATTATTCGGAGCATTTCTATTTTCGCGTATGGTTTTGATCATGAGAATGTAAATAAACTTGAATAAGGTCGACACTAGTTGGCAGCCCTCCAGAAGCGATGATGATCCACTCTACTCAACTTCGTACATACATAGGAATCCCGGTAAACTTCAAACATTACCGCAAAGGTCATCTCTTTCATCGGAATATTATTGTTCTAAATTTATGCTTTGTGTATGCGAATTTTCAGCGCAACCCGTCATTTCCAGCAGTATTTCGATATTATCGAAGATGTTGTTTATGGTGTCATTACTTTCTGAAGTACGGGAGAAAATAGATCGCGATTTAAGTAATCGATTATAGATTATACTTTCGCATGTTCTCCTAAAGTACTTAGTAAGGAAATTGAAGGATAAAACTTAAACAAAATGAAATACGTTTGGCAAGCAAAGTCAATTGCAAGTAAACCTAATATTTTGTTACCTCAAAATTCCATACTACGGTTGAATATTTGCTTGAAGGGTGTTTTAGGTGACATGTAAAGTAGTAAAATGATAAATAGGATACTTAAGAGATATTTATAGGATTTAATGACAAAATTGAAGAATCACGAGAAATGGGAGCCATATTCTAGTTTTACATCTTTGCTCAAAACTTTGCATCTCTAATCTACAAGATGAAAAAATCCCTGCATAAGTAGGGTAAGAGTAAAAAAGTATTCTCCTATTTGAAAGGATTGTACTATTGAGATTTTACATTATTATGTTCACAAAATGTGATATTTGTCTAACACAACAACAATGGCTCGAATCGGTTCGTTCAACTTTTGGCAATGAATCAGGAAAGACTGTTTACGACTGATTTGCAGAATTTCATGGTAGTCGCGCTTCCGTCGATAATGAATTTCGTAAAAGTTGATTAAAATCGGTCGTTGTTCCAAAAAACCAGTTAAAGAATTAATTATTTGAAGGAGAAAAACACGGTATGTTCTCTTCTTAGGGTACGAGTCAAACCATATTAGTCTTCTTTCCCACAGCTCGTGAAACCCATAAAACCTTCCTACATTGCCGTTAAAAACCGTTGTTTGAAATTTATTT
Source organism: Oryctes borbonicus (assembly GCA_902654985.2). NCBI lineage: Eukaryota > Metazoa > Arthropoda > Insecta > Coleoptera > Scarabaeidae > Oryctes > Oryctes borbonicus. Next base: position 11,067,960 of record LR736863.1, on the reverse strand, counting down.
TTATATGGACAGCGATTTTTATTATCTTAAGAAGCCGTTGAAGCCTTAAAGAACCGTGATCTCAAAATGGAAGAAATGTTTCGCGAGTAGGTGTGAACCCTTTTTGATTGAAAAAGATGATGCGTGGCAACTGTCAGGTGGTATTAATGAATGGATATGACTATTACTTTCTCTATTTGCTAAAAATCTACTATCCGCTAGATAACAACTAAAATTGTAACGCGACGAAATCTAATACCAACTCTCGAAATGATTACGAAAAAATCACGCTTTTACAGAAATACAATAGAAAGTATAAGATGGGAGTTGTTCCATTGCCGAAATGCTTACAAAATTCACGCTTTGCATTGCTCCGTAAAATCAGAAAAAATAAGGAACACTTTCCTTTCATCGGACAATCATAAACTCCTCTGAACGCAGCGCAACACTCGAAAACATCTTATAAATCGCTAACCTTGACACAGTTATACATTAACAAGACTTTGTATTACAGATATTACGTAAAAGTTTTGACGTTGCACTACTACCCACATTCTATAAGCAGATATACTCCTATATCTACCATTGCGTACAGTGCTTTGCAAGTATTGTTGACTACTGTGGGAGAAATTAAAGTTCGTAATTTATTTGGAGAAGCATAGTTAGTAATCGCATGGTTTTGCTAAAAGTATTTGGTAATAACGAGAATTTTAAAATAGAAAACTTTAATCATGGAGCCGCAGAGAGGTTTGTTTAGGTCGTGAATCCTTAAAGGATAAACTTCGTACTATATGGTGTCCAAAAATAGTTAAATACTCTTGAAACACACCATAAGGAAATGCCCTAGATTCTATTCGTGTGTGATGATAAAGACGTTTAGTTCATGTGAATTAGCCAAGAATTATTCTAAAATATGGCTTTTGTGAAATTTTCGGGATTTACTTTGATTCTAGAAAGCAAGGAGGTTAAGATTATGGCGTACTCAAATGCTTAAACATTAAATATTAACGCGCAAAAAATACGCAGACAATCTTTGGAAGAACTTTCAACTATAGACGCCAATTAAAATTTATCAAGAGAAACATGCCTTTACCATCACAAAGAGACATCTCTTATAAATCCGGTTGTTAGCGCATAAGACGTGCACGGAACTGTGCATTGATATATAAACAGTAAAAGTATGTTGTACTTAGAAAGAGATTGCGGAACGCAAGCCGAAGCCGATCTACATCTGCATAAAAGTGACACAATACTGACATAAGAAGCAATAGATTCTAAATGGTAATAAACGCTTTATGGTCACTTCACATAAAAATTGAATTCTTTCAATACGCTGCAGTTATGCATATTTTACACTGTAATTTATGTGGAACAGCGTAATGATTGTGTGTTATTTAATAAGTTCGCTAAGGACAAGGTAAAATAGGCGGTGTTCATTGAAAAGAGCTTTTATGCTGTTGTAGTTGATCTCTTTGTATGGAATTAATCGGAGGTAGTTAAGAATTAATTCAAAACATTATTCACGTCGCAGATGGCATCTTGGTGGTATTGCATGGGTTTAGAATTCAATGAAATGAATTGAGGAGGATGACAGAAAGTTCATATACATTAGTTAATTTCTTTTTTAAAGTCAAATGTTTAGTCCAGTACTTTGCCGTATAACAAAGTTTTCCCGCCCTTTTTAAAGATTTTTCGAAGATATTGTTTCACTTACAGAATGAAGATTTCTACATCTGCTGTTTGCAAGAGATCGTGGAATTTTGATCAATTTTCGAAACCAATATCTTAAAATGACAAAATTAATACTAGAAGAATAAAATTTGGAAAAGTATACTTCGCATAAGAAATTTTAAGCTAATACATGATTAACGTACAATGGCCGGTTTATGTTTTGTCTCCCTCTTGCAACGACTAAATATCGATACTACCTTCCGCGTGGCAAGGCCAAGTACTTACGTTCAGCAAATAAAACCACAAAACCACAAAAAAAATTATTGGCAATACCCATCATAAACTAAAATGGGAGTAGTAATAATCCAAGCGCACGGCTACGAGTGGTAGAAAGTATAGATACATCGTCTCAGGGGGAGACGAAACATAAAAATGTCACTGTACGTGTGGTAATAGTAACCTTTTCTTTCAAAAAAGGGGTTGCAATAATTCCACAATTTAGAGGCACGGTAGAAAGCAGTATTTAAGGCTTTTGTGAAAAAAAACTAATAATTTCCTTATTTCTACGAGCCAAAGGCTAAAAGAAGGAATTTTCTAATAGGAATTGGGCTTTCTACCACTAGATGGACCCTTATATTGGATAGATAGACAATGTGAAATGCCAAGCAGAGATATGGGGTGGCTTGTTGTCAAAACCTTTAAACAACTGTCTAATTAAAAAATTTATAAATATCTAAATCAAATTTAATTCCGGCTGCGCCATTTTCGTTGGAAGGCATAATTTCTTATCAATATAATTTTACAATTAATTTATTTACACTACGTAGATTTTCACGGCCGATATAACTGCTACTGCTATTATCTTCTTCCGGGTTTCTATTCAGTTATCCTGAAGAAGCCGTCAGCATGAACGGCGAAACGTCTGGCGAATGTTTTGACAAACGGTGAAACCCGGAAGAAGTTAATGGCATTTATTATTGTTATTTATCATCTATTGCCATCATTAGGGTCGTGTTATTTCATTTTTACAATAATTCTGGTGCATTATTAGCTTTGGTTTGCGTCGATTTTGGCAGTTTTTGGCATTTCTGTGGTGAGTAACAAGTATATATTGGAATGATAGTTGGGACGTAAAACATATTTTATTGCCTTGTTCAAGTTTCCTTAAAAATTTTTGGAATCTGTGAATTTTTGAGTGTATTTGGTACTGCTATTGCAGGATTTTTAATTTTCTATATAAAATTCTAATTGTGTACATCAGGATTTTCCTGGATCTTACCTCTAAGCATTCGTTTAATTAAATACACTAGCGTCCACGTCCAGCTTGTGGTTTCTTTTCTTTTATTAAGTTCTTATTTTCTCTTGTTATCCTAATTTACCCAATTTATTCCGGATCAATTTATACTTGGTCAATTTATTTTGGGTCAATTTACTTTGGATTGTTTGGAACCTCAGCCCGTTCCAAGTATACCAAGATAATGAGCACGATAATACAAGCTAAGTACCTTCCGATCAAGTGCATCTTAAATTAATAGATTCACTTCCTTTGGCATTATTTCATAAAATATAAATAAATAATTTAATTTTTGGCTTGATAAGTTAGATATGTCAGAATCTCATTGTTTTTCTTTCCTTTTTAACCCACTTCAAGTGCATTTATATGTTTGTAGAAAGTTTTTTTTATGTATTTCGTTGTAAATGATCATGGTTGTAGTTTCAGAATTAATTTCAAATTTGTTGATAGACTCATTACTCCATCAACCATAAGGAGTTTAATCAACCCTGCCCCTCACATCTGAATATACCTTTAGCATGAAACCTTTCGTGACTGGTAAGTTAGTCTCATACATTTTTTCCACCAACCCATTAAATATTGTGTAATTATAACTGCTTGTAACCTTATTAAAATTCCATTCTTTTGCAAATGTTTTCATTTTTTCATCCAAATGGTTATATTATCGCACACTGGTATAACTGGAACTTTGGAGTGAATATACATCCCCTACCATGGAAGAAATTATTTCCATGTGAAAATATATCTTTTGTTAACATTCACCATGGTGTTTCCGAAACCTCACACATCTTTAATGTTTCTCCTCTATTCTTGTTGAGGAATATCGTAAGTAATGGTATTATTTGTTCATTATACTGATAGAAATACTAGTCTTGTTCGAGCTTTGTTTCTTTTTCTATTCCTTGATGTGCTGTATTCTTGATAAGACTTCTGAATGTAATCCAGTTGGTAGAATGATTTTATTATCCAATAGTAGTAAATTTGCAGACGATGACGTACGGTAATTATATATCCTTTTATTTGAAGTTAATGTTTTTTATAGATTTGTTGCTACCCTCTCAGAAGATTTTGAACAACTGTCGGGGTTGGAGAAGTTTACAAAAGTAATCAAAAAGCCTTTTATACTTTATGCTGACATGCTTCATCAACCATATTTACATTGGCCTTCCTATTATAACTCCTACAAAGTAACAAGCAAACCACAACAAACATTTCTCTACAGACTTCTCGTACCATTTGCTGATCCGTAGAATTGGAGCGTACTTTCTAAATAGGCGGATAGATTATCGTCGTAACGAGATATGACATTTTACAAAACGAAATAAAAAGTCATGGAACGGGTACATGTTATGTCCAACTGTTGCACGGTAGGCCATTATGTCGCGTTAGGTTGAACGGTAAACCATAGTGGCGCACGCAGGTATTTAACTACCGATTTACGGTAATATTAAACGTAAACAACGTCATATAGGTTCTGCGTTATGTGGATGTATCCGCGTGCACGAATCTAATCTAACGTAACAGCTACGAAATTGACGACAACGGTTTGAAAACTCAATGGACCGGATGGGTACAGTTACACCCGTTCGAACGGTAAAGAAGTGCATTCGTCCGTTCGAATATTATACTAGGTATTGTCGATGACGTTTGTGTTATTGAATTCTGTAAGAATTCGATTAGGTTTTCAATTGGGTGGTCCACTGCAAGAACCAGGTATCTTCACTATTTAGGGAAAATGGGTTGTATATACGGAGTTGTCTTCTCTAAAAGTCTCCATCTTTCGTTACAGGAACTGTGTCTCCTCCGCAAAGTTGCTTGTATGTATTAAAGAATGGAGATACCTTATTGGTGTTTATTGGTAGCATGTCAAAACATGTCAACTTGCGAGTGTGAATCTGTGCAAGAACGTTTGAAGGTACAAACGCCGATAATGATGAAGATTTTGTTGTTTCGAAGGTGAAATTAGAACCTGATGGTAAAAAAAGGAATTGTATTGAAACACTGTTGGAAGAGATCTATATCAAAGAAGAGTAGAACTCACGACTTGGAATACGTAAGTACTAGTGATCATGTTGTGCTTGCAAAGAAAAAAGGAAAACCGTGCTGCTTATAAGTTTAAGTGTTTTGAAAAAATTGCCGCGGAAATTAAACATAAACTACGAGAGCTTATTTACCAGCTGAAATCGAGAGACCTTCAGGATTCTTTTTTGGTAAGTCTTATAAAAGTTGATGCTGTAAAGAGACACAGACCTGGATCTGGAGCTAGACCTAAGACTAGTTCGTATGAATACTTCATAAAAGTTAATAACACGACAATACAAACACGCAAAATTCTTCAGTAAATAGTCTTCGTATAGTTTCTTCTTTTTCATTATTTTTTTTTTGTAAAAAAAAAGAAAGGGGTTTGTAAGAATGCTATGCTCTCAATTTTCGGTATAGCCAAAAGTCGCCTAGAGAGAATGGCAAATCATTTAAAAGCCTCCCGTACTGCACATATTAATCCCAAAGGACTTCACCAAAACATAGCAAATAAGATCGAAGAAGTAGTGTTACAACAAATTGTAGAACACATCAACAGCTTTCCCAAATATATATCTGACAACAGCAGAAAGGAGGAATTTATCATCATCAACTTGAACACAACAAAAATGTACAACCTGAACAATATGCTTTGCTCCAAGAAAACAAACATCCAAAAGTTAAATATGAATTGGAGAACTTTTGGCAAACCCAGGCAGCTGCTTAAAGTGCTCAAAAGCTGCTCAAAAAATAAAATCCACTGATAGATGAAGAAGGGTCTCTTCAGACTTAAAAACATTTATACGCGACCAATGTACAAATATTTTATAAAGATTTGAACGCAAAGACTCAGTTAACACGTGAAGATCCTTCTGTTGCTGTGCTTCGACTTTCAATAGATTATGTTACTTCCAGTATCTCAAAAAACAAGTTATTTATGTTTATAACGAAACAATAGAAGCGAATAGGCAAAATGAAGTAATTAGCTCAAAGCAAACATTACACAATAATCCAGTTTCTCTTTACCATCATAAAATTTAAAAAATTTGCTATTGTTACGCATCGATTTTCTAAAACGAGCCACAGCTTTTTGCCCTGCGCCAGAAACTTCAATGCTATAGAGATAATATGATCGGATTTACTTACCTTAGGAATATCACAAAATTATTCGTGAAGCAAGAAAAAAATTTGAAATCATAAACGTTACTCAGGATATGATTGTGAACTCCAATTACCTTTTTTTTTCTGGAAGGAGTGCGAACCACAATAAGTGAGCGAATAATTATTAGAAAACTTAAAGAAGTTAAAAAATTTCCAAACCTTCAGGGACATTGTCGAGTAGCGTAAATAACCTTCAAAATTCAAATAATGCTTAGTGGGGTCAAATTTTGTTCACAGATGTGTATATTCAATTGATGATAGGAAAATATCGTATTGACGTCCAGAAGGATAAAATAGACATTTTACTCCTATAGCCTCTAAAGCTAGTCCCAAAGAAAATAAAACTAAAAATGCTTATTGAAGAACGAACTTCAACATAAATTCATTCGAGAAACAAAATTAAGGAACACAAGAAAAACAATATAAAATTAGATGATGTAATAATACACAAATAGGCTTCCTCCTTTTAAGGTAAACTTTCTACTCCATTATAAAATGAGATGGAAAAAGAGGGAACGGAAGCGTATATTTCCGGTACTAAAAATATCCCGTTTATTTCCGAATTTCTCTCAAGTATAACCGGATATTGTCTTACCGTCATATTGGATATCTAAAATTTCTGTTAACTCGTATTTTAAATGGATTTTGCCCGCTTCTCCTTTAAGTGCTTCGGGTTCGAAATCATCTTCTCAATTTATAAGTCTGAAGGTTTAAAGAAAATTAAGAAAAGAAGTTGAAAAGTCGTTATATGAATTAAGGTATTTTCATGTTACATGATCCTCTTTCAAATATTAATTTAATTTTTTTTTATTAGTTGGTAATTTTTACCTTTCCCTGTTACAATTTCTGAATGTTGAGAACCATAAGATACTAAGCTGAAATATTATATTAGTATCGTGTAGGATCTGCCAATCTGTTAGTCTTGCTAATTATATTTATTTTGTTGATTTCGTAAGTCGTACATTGATTAGAACGAATTTTGCTGTAAATAATGTCAAACCTACCTACATATGTCAGGTAATAAAATAATTCAAATTAATAGCATTAATTTGATTACTTAATTAATTAATAAACACCCGACGTGTACCTAAATTTCGGAGAGATTAATCGAATAGTGGCCATTGAAACTGAACAAGTTTATGTATTTGTGGAATCATGGAATAAGAACGTGGATCGATTTCTCTTTTTGGATGGGAAAACGTGTGTAGAAGACAAAGGAAAGTTGGATGCAGTTTCTAAGCACCATGCATATCATCAGATAATGCTTTAATGAATTTAAGCGTCGCCAAACATGTGTTTGGGAAGCGGCTAAGTCGTGCCATTGAGATGACTACGGACAATAACGTGTTAGCAGGCTAGAGGGTGAAGATTGGAAAAATTGAAAATATGGTAAACAGTTCAATTCAATCTCTGGTAAAAAATGTTGAAAACAAAAATATATGTTCTCATCTACATAATTGGTACTACATGACTATGACGATCTTCATAAAATCGTTTAAAACAAAGGAGTGCACCATGCATATCAAACAAGAGCAGGCAGATATCACATTGATGTGTAGTCTGTGATTTCTATGCAAAGCAAAAGCTCACAGGGCTCTCAAAGTGAGGAGACGGTTGGTCGATGTATCTGCCTTTATACAATGCATATTTAAATAAAATAAAGAATCTTAGCGATGGCAATTGATTATGAGTTAGAAACTGTAATCGAATAATATTGTTCTTTTTGTGTACACCTATGCTGTAATTCATAAGTAACACTTCATCTGAAAATGTCCTTACAAAATTATTCCATACTCGAGAGCCATAACATCTATCGCCTGCACCATTGTGAAGATATTGAAGTTTTCATACTAAATTTTGACCGTCACTCGGACAATATCCACTCCAGAAATCTAATAACAAAATACTTTCAGCTCCAGTATTTATAATTCTGTTTTTTTTTTAATTTTCTAAGATTCCGATGAAGTTACTTCGATCCATTAGAGCATTTTTAAAAATTTGGCTTACGTGGTGAAAAGGATATAAATTTACTGCTCCTTTTACATGCACTGTTTTCAGACTGATTTATTTTGATTTTTTATCTCATATTGCAGAAAATTCTCTGTCTTACTGGGATTTTCTCGAAAAGAGGATATTAGTAGACCATGATATTATTTCTTAATAAATTTTATGATTAAAAAACCAATACAAAAAAAAAGCGGATGCGGATTTCTTCCATGCTAAATTCTTAAAATCATCTCTCTCCATCTTTTTAATATCATAAATATCAATTCGAGCAAAAAGTGGTAGGTATTATCTCTAGCCTGTTGTGCAGAATGAAGTTTCGTATTTTAATCTTTTTCGCTACTACTCCTAATTCTGAAACACGGGGTACGAGCTTCCCCTCTCTCTTCTCCTCGCGCGAAAAGCCTTCACCTTCCGTCGAGAAATGCAGAAGTAAAAGTAAAGAACATCGGAGGCAAGGGTGGGAGGGAGCAAAGAGGACTACGGGAGAAGAGGTGAGGTGGCAGTGTGAGGGAGAGGAGCAAGGCGAAGACGGAGTACGGGGTGCGGCTCGGGTCGCCCCCTACCGGGCGCATATCGATCCAACCTTCTAGTCGAAACATCCACTCGACGAGAGAGCGGTTGGTTGGTTGGTGTGGCATATGCATTACAAGTCATTCGTCACGATATTGTGTCTATCCCCGTACATGTATGTAGAATTATAGATGCTGCAGATGTCCCATGTGAATTGCGTCTTCATTCTATACATGAATGTACGCGTTATGAATGCTTCAATATTAATTATGTGTTGTTTTCGTTTTTTCATTTTTTTTTTGTTTTTTTTTTGGAACAGAAATATTGAAGCAGGTAAATCGAATTTACTCCGCGACTTTATTTCCGTATTGCCAGAGTACAACAAAGTGTAATTCGTAGGTACAGAAAAATTAACACAACACATCAGAAATTGTCTAGAAACAAAACTAAAAAATAATGCTAAAATAGCTTGCTCATGGTATTAAATGGAGTCACTCATGGCAAAAGCAATGTGAGAAGAGAAAAAGACACACTGCTCGGGAGATGGCCTGGGAAACATTACCCAATTTTTGGCCGCTGGTCACACGCCTTGTCGCCTTGGTCGCTGAGAGAAGCTCCTTTTTTTTTGATTTATAACGCTCGGTAGTGATATCATCTTCGTTAATTTTCCGCGCCCTTCCTAAATAAAATCTCGTATCGATCATAGCTAGTCCGGAATTACATATGGAGAAGAAATTAATACTTTTTTGAGCCATGCACTTGCCTAATTCTAACATACAAGATATCAAGAAAATATGCATTCAGTATATAGGGATGAACTATAAAGTAATATACATTTAAAATAAATACATTCAAAAAAATAAATAAATGAAGCCAATTCTGTATATATAACGTTTTAAAGTGGGCGTCTGTTCCATTTAATCTATATTCCTTTAAATTTTATTATTATTATTCTGACATACTTCTCAAGCACTTCGTAAATAAATACGAAGCTAGCTCATGTTTAATTTGTCCTGCCATCTATCATACCCCATTTACAACTTGTATAACCCCATTCGTTAAACGCATGTATCTACATTTAAAAGCCATTCACGTTCATATATACTGAGGATGATTTATGGCTGGACACTTTTTTCTAACTTGACACCGTGTATCCTTCTTTCTAGCACAAAAGTTTTAGACCCTCGCCCTGGCGTACAACCCTGACGGTCATAAATTTCGAGCTAGCTGTTGCGGTGCACCAAAAAATGCAGTTTGGATATGATGTAATAGGTGTAGAACGTTATGTTGTAGAATTCTTATTCATAAAAAGCGAAGTTGTAAATTAAGCCGGTGCGTTTCAGTGAAATTAGTTCCGGAAGTCTTTTGAGATGAAATTCTGTAGTTACACCCTAGAATGACGTTGTATCGCCATTAGAGCTGATAATGTCGGTTTGGAAGTAAGAAAATATACTTTAATTTTGAAATACTAAACTGATGTTAGGAATTTATGCAAAAAACATTGTGGATCTTATTATTAAGAATATAAAAAAAATATTTGGAATGTGTGCAAGCTACATTGAAATAACGTAATTAATAACGTTAAATTTCAGTACATATATTTAATTTTCATGTATAGGGCAAATATTTTGTTTTTTCTATTTTTAACGTAAAAATCTTATATTTTTACTCCATGGCAAAGTACCCTGTTTCCTCAGACGAATTCCGGAACTATTGTTACTAATTCCTTGATTATGGACGAAAAATGGTTGATATTCCCTTTCCTCCTCAATTGGTAGTTACCCGATGGGGTACATGGTTAGATGAAGCTATATCCTATTCTGCATTATTTATTATGTAGCAGGTGACCTATGTATATTAGAGCTCATTCTAGTTTCTTAAGTAGTTCAATTAAAAAACTAGAAACTGTGTGTTGAACATTGTAAAAATTTATTAAAAATTGTTCGTAAAGCTGCTGTAGCAAACATTTTATCATGAAATCGGATTAATAATGCTTTAGATTTAAATCCCGACAATATCGATGCATTAAAATATACAGCAATGAAATTAGCCAATGTTGAAAGAACATTTTTGATGCATGAAATATACTAGCTGATAGAAGACAAAAGTTCACTGTCGCAAAAAATTGTGATTTTTTAATTTTTGATTTTTTTCGGTGTGTCCGACGATAGTACAAACAAAAACAAAAGAGAATGATAAGATATATCTTATCATTTGAACTTTGATGTAACTACTTAAATATTGTTCTTTTTTTTCGATTTTATGTCGGTAACAGAAGAAAAAAAATTTTTTTTTACTTTTCTTATATTTATATATATTTGAGTGTAGGCTTTCACGACCATAATCCATAGTAGAAATGTCTTTCGGGTGATGTCGTGTAGTTAATATTCTACTTGACGTTTCGCTGACCCTGCTGTCAGCGTCTTCAGAAGATTTCTAAAGGTCTTTGATCTTTAGAAATTTTATTTTAAATTTTTCTGTTGCCGTATTTAATTTCATAAATTTTTTTTTTAAATATTCAACGTGATTTGCACAAATTTAAAAAATATATAAATATAAAATAAAATATAAACGAAACATAGCCAGGAAATAAATGTAAGAAAAATAAGAAGAGGTTTTCTTTTCTCTTTTCTTGTAAAACACAGAAGAAAAACAAGTTTAAGTAATTAAACCAAGGACAAGAAAATAAAGAACAAAATATATCAAAGTGTATTTATAGTGTTGCCATTGCTTTCTTCTTGAGTTGCTAAGGACTAAACGGATTTTTAAAAAAGTGTATAAAAATCATAAATTGTAGATAAAAATCACATTTTCGGTATATTTTTTGGAAAAATGTGACGTATTTATGCGTATATTTATAACATTGTTCATAAAAATCCGAGCTCTAGTTATATCCATTTAAATCGATACAAATCGACGTGTAAACGTTGTAAATCATACTATAATCGTTTTAATAAGCAACCGCGCGAAGGAAGTGGAGTTACATTGTTATGTACGTATACGGAAGTTATTTTAGTATGTTTTGTATATTTTTTCAGCTACCATGTGTATAATTGTTTCTATTTCTGTAACTTAAAGATTGACATTTGTTAGCACGTGTTTATTTTACCGTGCAAATGAACTCAGTAATTAAATTGCATAAAATACATCGCTATACAATGCTGTCCTTCACCCAACGCACATATACATTTCATTCTCTCCGTTACACGAAGTGTGAACCCTAAACATTTACCCAAATAAAATGCCAAGTGACCGTCCCTTCCTTGGAATTTCATTGTAGGCGTGTTTCAATGTGTCTACACGTTGAGTCTTTAGTGTATACACCCTCCTGGATAGTTGGTCCACCATATATGTTAATGCCGATAAACTTGTTGAACTTTCTATGTAGCCGGCCGGCATCAACACAACACATTGGCTCTCTAGACAATTTCAACGAAGAAATTTTAAATCTAACGTTGGTAGTACCGTTAGAGCTATTGAGTCACTGAAACCTCAATTGTTTCTTATTTAACGTATTTTAATACTTATGCAGTTACCACCATATTCATTATATGAATTAGTTTTTAGTTATAAAAAAAAAGTAATTATCTTTATGATCTTTCAATTTTTAATTAAAAATATCAGCACTGACCCCTCGTTAATGTTTGTATCGTTGTAAATATGTACATTGTACTTAATTTTTATTGTAAATTATTTTGTAGTGTATAGATTGCTATCTAGTACATTTCTGTTGAATAAAAGGTGGAACAAATTAATAATAAAAAGAGTACATTTTGTAGTCTTTAAAGAAATATATATTATATACACAAATTATAGAATAAATTAATTATTTTTCGAACCTATTCTCGAACGGATCGAGTTTTATTTTCAAGTACGAATTGTATTTTGTATTGTACTTAATTGTGATTTCATCGTTGCTTTTTCATGTATAACGGTGACCCAGATTTTATTGCACAGCCAACATGATGATTATTTGAATAGGTAGAAGACTATTCTTTAGAAATAAATTTTAGGGTATAAAACGTGCTTCCAAGTACATCTTATGATATCAGGGTCGTTCTGAAATAGGCAAATGAAAATGTTTTTTTTAAATAACATGCAATTTTTTCAAATATTCTGACTCTCCTTGTTTTTCACCTTACCATCATGTACTATCTACTTCTTTACGTCTCCTGTAAATATTGAAAATTATCAAACTATTTACGCTCTTCAAAAACAAGAAACGCACCTCTGCTGAATATTGTTTTAGAAAATAGCAGGAAAATAAGTAGCTACGGCTGCTATTGGTAAAAACAAAACAACTTTAAGTGTTGTCTTTAATCAGTTGTCATTTGTCATTAGCTCAGAAAAAAATGGCATTTACTTTCAATACTAATGAGTGTTACCGTTCGGCGAAAATTTTTTAACTGAAACTTAGCTTTTAGAGAAAATTGAATATGCCTTGGATGGCAACAGAAATCCTTTAAAATAGCCAGCCTCCCGACACTTCTCGATTTTTCTTTTAGAGTTACAGATATTATTTATATTGTTCCGACAAGGGATTTTGATGATCATCCAGGCTTTGTCGAAGTATGAGGCCTTTGTCAGGATAGGAGGAGAATAGTTTGATCAATAATTTACGTTCGAACAATGTTTATGTTTTTGTTTTTTTTTTAGTTTGTAGTTCTGTTTTAGCTGTGTTATAAAGTTTATATTTTAAATATGCTTTGATTTGTTAACATTATATTGTTATTTCTGTTTAAACGAGTTAAATAGGTGCTGGCCAAACGCTGCTTGTTATTGACCAATTGAAAAAAAAATCATGGGAGGAGTGAAAAAATTGAATAACATTAAAACGTCGCAAAATAAATAAATATGTGGCACATGGTTAGAAAGCAAGAAACAAGAAGAGTCAGAATATCCATTTGAAAGAAATTGGTTTTTATTGGGCAATTTGTATTTGTGCATTTGGAAGTACATTACCTACTCCAGAATTTCTTCCTAGGAAATTTTCTATATATTTTCATAATCATCATATTAGTTGTGCAATAAAATCTGGAAGGCCCGGTACAGCGGTATATATACCTAATGTATTAGCGAAATATAATTTCTTTCCTGAGCAATTATAGAAGAGTTCTGCGGGGCACTATAATATAATTGACATAATTTGAGATTTTTGCGAAATGCCATTGTTTCTTGCACAGCCTTTACCTTATAAACACCTTACACGGTAGAGCGGTGATTCAAATTCAATTGAGTTTTCCTTGAAGTTATCAAAGATAGTAATAGTAATTTTTTATATATACTGGCGTCTACAAGATGTCCATACAAAGGATTGCTATGTTTGATTGATGCTTTTTTATTAATATCCTGTATGTTTTCGAATCTGATTGAATTTTTCCAAAATGTTTTTCATACAACATTTTCTTATACTTAAAATGTGCAAATAAAAATGAGTAAATTAAGAACACAAACAACCTTACGTGTCTCTAAAGTTATTCATTCAAAAACCAAGCTTGCACCGTACGCTGCGAAAACTGAACACCTGTACGCTTCAGTATAATTTCATATTGTGCATTGTGTCTCCGGATATTTTTTTTATTTGAAAACTTTTTCTCTAAATTGCTCCGTCCATGTTACTACTGCAAGAAATTAAAATATTGCAAAAACATATTTTGACCCGTAAACCAAATTAGATTCGCTAAATACAGTTATAAGCAATTTCTAAGCTGCAGTGGCTTGATTAGAGCATTTATTTCTTGCTGATTTCAATATTGCTCTTTTACTGTTTTCCTGATTAGAGCATTCCGAACTTAATACGAAATTCCTTACCTTTGCCATTTAGAAAAAATATACGAAAGATGTCCTCAAAAATAAGGCACTTATATTAAGGTGTACAACTCGTAAAAATAAATTATTTTGCCAAAAATCGCCTACCCAAAAATTGCAAAAGAATGGAATGAATTAAACATTAATGTGTTATTTTACAACTTTTAGATAGGTGAGTCTTGGTAAATGATTTATTTTTACGAGTACAATTATTTGCTAAAAAATAATTACTATCCTACTCTTATTCCCGAAAGGGGATCCTCCTCTAAAGCATCCGTTCTCCCACGAAGACCTTCCCGTTCTTCAATTGCTACAAACATCGTTTGGCCAATGGTAGCGTGACAAACAGAATCGACTGTGTCTTTCACTTTTCCGCATTTGCCAGCGTGCTATTGCCCAGAGGAAACCCTCTATTTAATGAAAAATAAACAATGTCAACCACTTCTAGTAGCGAACGTAACGCATCTCTTTTTCATATTAGTCTGGCGGAAATATTTGACCTACCGCTATGATCTCCACGTATCAGAATGCTGTGCGCACTGTTCATTAAAGTTTGCGAAAGAAAAGTAGCGAAATAGGAGCAAAATTAAAATCTAATGACGTTTTCCTAAATTTCCATAGAGTTCTCAAAATGGGGGCATTTATTTTAACAATTTGTAGAACGCGCAAAACTAGCTGTTCCTTTAAATACCCAGTCTGGCGAGCTTTTACTCTGGTAGAAAAAAAAATTGAATTTCCGAACAGCCTGTATATTTTAAAGCCGTTCTACTACCATGCCTAGAGGTAGTTATGCAATTTAATCTCGTAAACATTGACGCTAGAAATTTTGGATTTTTTTGAAGGAAATAGATTTAATTTAAATAAATTTAGGCGATTAACGACACAATTTAAAATATCTGGAAATCTGTTAGAAATAAACAATGAAACCCATATTAAATTTCTAGATTCAGAAACCAGAAAAATAATATAAAGAATATACTATTTAAAATAACAAAGTAGGCGTCTGGAGTATCTAATTGGAAATGGTTTACTTGGAGGTACTCCAACCTTTTGGAATTCTAAAATTGGGCTTATTTACAATTCCAGAAAGTTGGAGTACCTCCAAGTAAATCAATTCCGATTGTACAGCAACGACTTCGCATCATTTTAATTACGAACCTGATAAAAAATTCTAGATAAACTCTGAAGTCATTCCACGTCGCGTGCAAGAGGGAGGAAGTCCATACGAGGGCAAAATCGCCCGGAAGAGAATTACTTTGAAAAATATAGACCTTAAGCCGAGACATCAATCAAACAAGCTGTTCACTGTGAGCGTATAACAACCTACTTGAATATCAAGGACAACGTCACATTTTCCCCCATAATAACTCTTTTTTTCTCCGCCAAAAGCTGCTCGCTATATCGTACAAAAATATATGAGTTATCTCTTCTGCTATCACGCAGAGGGGAAAAGACGAGAAAAAAAAACGCAGAAGATATCAAAAGATACAGTAGTAGTAGACGGAAAAATGATTTTTAGTGACTAGGAGGCACGGATTTTTTGCTTGTTTTGCGTTATAGAGCGTGTAATGTAATGATATTAGAGGAAATTTGTATATCAAGGCGTGGCTACACGGAGAAAAGTTTTCCTTATAAATATAGACGCAGTTTTATTATTAGATTTACTACCTACTGAATGTAATACTACACTAGCTTCAAATATTTAAAAATTAGAAAGTAAACGCAATTGTTTATGATGATGGTATTAGACAATTGTTGAATACGATGATATTGACAAGGGATACCTTTTAAGTTTTTACAAAAACAATGTAACGAAAAGGATTTTCTTTAAACAAATCGTTTTACTGTATTCCAAATATTCGCCACTTTTTCATGCGTTCGAGACACTTCCCGAAACATTTTTTCCACTTTGAAGAGGATATCTCCAAAAATTGGTTTCGATGTTTCAACAGCTTTTTGAGGTTATATAAATCGCTGTAAACGAAGTTTTAGTTTTTCATTTGCGAACAAAAAGAAGTCATTAGGCGATAAATCAGGTGAATACGGGCAATGAGATATTAATTTGATGTTTTCCTTCAAATAGTCAATTGATGGGTGTGTTACAAGAATAGCATCATTCTTCAGAAATTACAAAAAAATAGTTGACAGGGATATGTGTAAATTTTTTATTATTTGCGTGTATTATATGTGATTAAAAAGGTATTTTCTTACGAATCTGGGTATTGAGAACTTAGTTTTTGCAAAAAAGAAAAATAGAAATGGTCGAAGATACGTTATTTTTACAGAAAATAAATACGGTATTTTTTAAAATATTTTTATACCTTCAAAGTAAATGTATATTCAGATATAAATTGAGGTAATATAAATAAAACAAGACAAAAGTTAATTATCGCATTCACTACTGCTATCATCTTTTTCAATACTTGGAGTTACGGGGCGTGTTTTATTCAAAACCTGCTCCTAATATTTTCTGCTGTCTACCGAATGGAGCAACGGTAGTAATAAGCTTAAGTTATCTCCTTTATTACTAGGAATGGGTAGAGTAAGTTATTATACAGCCATCTAATTTCCATTGTATTTTGCAAATTTGCTTTAGCGATAATATTAAATCGAAATGGTCCGCGGCAAGAGTTGTTTATATAGAGAGCCGATGTTAGATTAGTAATCTTCATGATCCTAGCATTTTTTATCTTATTCGCAGGCTTGGGATTATTGCAGATTTTATATCAAAAAATTGTACTACTTTATTTTTATTAAATTAAAGGGGGTTGGTTTCATTCTTATTTCAATACTCAAGCAGTTCAGCTATCTCTAGCCACCTCATTTTCTTTTCTGTAAGAGCAAATTTAGAATTGTTTGGCAAATATAAATGGCCCCCCATATTCTACAGAATGGACCAGTGCGTATAAAAATGTACCATTACGTAATTTACAGGGCAATCATCCAAGATAACATGTGTCTATTTTGCATTAACTAATTTTATGCATACATAGGCATCCCATTTTATTGTGAAATAGCGCACTAAGCTCGATTTCGGAATTTTTGGACTCATGCTGTTTTTGCGACGTGCTGTATGAGAGCTGACATTGTCACGATGAAGAATTATGCGACAATGTCATTGTTTACATGCATATATCCAAGTTTCGTTACATATCGTTACGTTGTTGAATACGGATATTGTTTTAAGTTCTTCGTGTTGTGCACAGCATCGATATCTTTTGGAACAACAACCAATTTGGACAACTTTTACATACACAACGAAATTCCGCAAACCAGTTATAAATAGGTTTTCTGATAGTGCTTTACTATCAAAATTGAACGAAGCCATTTGAGGCATTACTGTTGTGTCAAACCTTTACTAAAAGCTTTACCGGGTCAATTTCTTTGCTGTCGTTGCTTTAACTGTAACAAATGTAAAATTTTACGAAAATAATAATGTAAAATTTCAATAGCACTAACTAGCAGCCATTCATAAAAACTTAAAACTCTGCCCTCATACTGAATGTAATAGTGCACTAGCTTCAAACATGTACAATTAAATTTATTTGGATTCTTCTTGCTCGTTACACTTCGCCCACTTGACCCCAGCAAACCATTTTTTTTTTCATGTTTATGAAGAGAAGGAAGTCGCAGGGACAAATTCGGAGAATAAAGTTAGTACAGATCGACTAATTTCGCTGTTGCAACGGTGAACAAATGGGAGAACGTGTTTTCCCCTTTTTCCAAATGGTCCATAAAAACTGTTTTGATTGTTCTTTCGGCTCTGGCGTGTAGTGATACTAGTCCAAACACCACTGTAAAGAGGTCACTTGATTCTAGTTTTGTCACAGTGAGCAGGAGGCGGTGCTTATCGCACTGAATGTTTTCTCATGCCCAAATGTTCGTGCAGCATACTACGTACGTGTTTGTACGACATTTATCATCTTAGTAATATTTCTAACCTTCACTCTACGTTTGGCCAACACGATGTCATGGATTTTATTGTTCAGTTCCTCGGTAGTCGTTCCAACGGCGCGAAGCGTCGTTTGTGTTTGTTTGACCACATTAAAAGCCCACTTTGGACTCATAAAATATGAACGAGCAGAGTCCCTGTAGTCCTTTTTCAACTTCCCTTCGGTTTGCGTGATTGCTTTTCCATGAAAATAGTAATGTTTACCACGAGGGAATTCGCCATTATTGCAAAAAAATTTGCACTATTCACAAAACAATACTAACTGTCCAACTATTAAAAAGTAGCTAACTTTCCACTTTACCATCGTTTTTGTTCGATTGAAATCCTCCTAAAACTGTGTCATAGATTTTCGCTTTAATAATTCAAGATCATTAAAATGCTACCTGTCAATATATGTCTACTCCCAACGATATCTAAACCCATTGTTCTATTATTATTCGAAAGCTTTACACCGCCAGGTACCCACCGTCAGTCGAAAGTTCACAATTTTCCGCACGTATCCGTCCATCATGCCTTTCTATATTTCAGTTTCGTCGCCGTTAAAACAGACCCTCTCGCGAGCGAAAAACTTTGAAAAACGACCTCCCGCATGAATATTTATGAGTTGTCTAAACTTTCCATCCCGAAATTTTCTACTGCCGATTTGCGCGTAAACCAAATAATGAAAGTTCGCGTTCTATGCACTCGGCACCTTGAACACTTGAAAGTACGAAAGCTCTTGGCCGGAATAACAATTCCACTGATTCGTATATTCGTAATTTTGCAAGGTAAATTGTGGTGTTGTTGAATAGGTATGTATGTAATTGTAATTTCTGTTTTTGTAAAATGGAGAGAAGTTTATATGGTTGGTATTGATTAATTTATTCGTTCGTACATTTGATTATTTTATCAACAATACGGGAGAATACAAAGGAATGTAAATGTTTGTCAAAGAAATAATGCTGGGGATAATGGGGATTTATATACAGTGTATGTAGCGACGAATGGGACAATGCGATATCTTGGGAAGGAATACGCATTTTTAAAATTTTGAAAACTTTGTTATAAATGTACAAAAGGGGCACATATTTTGTGATAACTAAAACTAAATATCGTACATTTTATTCGATTTTTGAAATCTATCAATATCTTCACTATACATAGTAAAATGTGATCGATACCAATTGACACTTTAATAATAGCTCGCCAATACCTGCCTACGTCCCCAGTTAGAAACGGGTCGTTAGTGGGCGGGAAAATGATGCGAGACGGACAAAAACAAGTAGTTTCGGAAAAGTTATAGAGGTGTCGGGAAAGACGCGGAAAGTGTACGTGCGTTCGGTAAGCGACATCCTTGAAGCTTGGAGAGCATATTCGAAACCAATAATTCCTCTAATACGCTAAAAATATGTTTATAACTTCAACAAACTCATTGCTTCATTCAGAATGGTTCTAGAATTTGTTCTTGATTACCCAAGCGCGTATATTTTGCTGCCTCGGTGTCTCTTCAAATAGACTTATCTATTTGTTCGTGCTTACAGTATTCTTAGTCGGTAGTTCGAAACGATTGCACGCCGAGTACACCACATACTCGTTTTTTTTTTTGTGTCTTGCAATAAATTATTAGCTACCCTATACGATGGACGTTTTCAAATAAAAAGATCCAAGATCTAATACGCCAAATTGACTTCCCTAGACGCCCGAGGAAAGTTTAGCTCGAAAAGTCGGTACCGACGGAGCTCAAATAGTCGACTCCTTTCCGGCCATGTGGTATTACAAGAAGTTTATCTTCCGATACGTGACCAGGATGGCCAAACGATGGAGTATTCAGAGGATCTCTCTCGCTCTCTCGCCGAAAGGAGAAGCGTACGGAGCTTCTAGTGGTAATCCCGTCTACTTGGGATTACCACTTCCCACTAAAAGTAAACACAGTTGCTATTTGGTGTGTATAGATGAACGTTTTTGTAGAGTAACTAAAGTCATAAGGCGATTTTGAAAGCAATCTAATGAAAAAATTCTGTATAATAGAAAGTAATTTGAAGATAGAGTGTGTTTGAATTGGAGTAACCTTTTTATTTTATATCGCTGCACTTAAATCAGCTACCTAATGGATGTCATATCGTTTGTAGTTGGGCGAATTGACTGTTAGTTATATATGATATGAAATATTTCCAGTAGTTTCACCGGACATTGCAAAAATGTCAAATTGATTAAATTGATCTGCCCAATTTTTTTTTTAATTATTTGAACAAATAGTGTATATGCTAATGCATGCGCCTCCAAGAAAATGATTGCTTGTTTCTTTCGTTGTCTTGGACATGTCGCAAGCAGTTAATGCTGAATGGTATACATTTTGTTTGCCTGAAGCCGTCGTATTAGTATCATTAGGCTATGGTACAAATGTCTTTAGTCACTGCCAGCTTGATAGATTTATATATGTGTTAGAGTAGGTGAAGGATTTTAATAAACCTTAATATTACTTTAGGATCTTCATCCTTCCATTCAGTAGATGTCAGAAGTGTTGTTGTCGAGTGCGACTCATGGCAACACATTTGCATGTGATCTTGGTATACACGACAAGATTTGATCTTCGGCTTTTCCTAAATTGAATAAGTGATATTTTAGGGCTGCACGGCCTGTCAGAGATCCTGCCAGTAATCTAAGGTCCCATTTTCTGAACGATGGCATTATTTTTGCTGTCTTAGGCGAGCTTGATATGAACGCTTTCGCCTGTTTTTGCCCTGGATCATTTTCCCAGTACGAGGTCTTTTGGTTGTCCTTCCATATTTTAATTACATGTTTTATGTGGCTCTCTTGTAGACCACAAAAGGAGTTAGGACAGATGAAGGGCAAGAATCAAAGCTTATAAACCACCATCGAAATTAAATAACTGTGTTGGAATGTCAACTTATATTTATATTGGTAGTAGGCTGCGAAAAACAATATAATACGCCGTGTGTTAATTCACTTCACCATTTGAGACCCAAACTATTAGAGGTCAAGACAACTCCATTGAGCAACATTTTTGTAGGGTTGACATCACACAAGTAGCTACATAAAGAAAAGTTTGCAAACACAAAACTGCTGGATTTTTTTATATGTTAAAGACACAAACTACTCCTAGTGTAGCAGCAGTAACAGATAACTACTTTATTGCATCCTTTAATGCTCTCTAGGTTAAGTGCGCTTTTCAGGAAGTTATTGCTAAATTACGGTAATTCAGCGTTCTCTACCACACAAAACAGAATGTGACGTTAAAAAGTCGACGACACTCAAACAAAATAAATCTTGTTATACTCTTGGAACCGCGTCGTTATCCTAGCTTCAACCGACGTTTCGTCCTCGCTCTTATGGGACATCTTCAATGCACACGGTACAATATTATTGTGCTTATATAAAAATCTTGTTCTAAAAACTTAACATTTATCTACCTATTATTTCACGCGCACATTTTCATACGCAACACTAGCAATGATAAAGTCATCATCCTTAATTATGGCAACGCCACCTCTTACACAGCACGTCAAACAATTGATTATTTGAAGGAGAAAAACATTCACTCGGTAGCAGCTTCTATCTCTTCAAGGAACTGTTGAAGCTTTTAGAAACCATGTTTTGAAGATAC
Source organism: Oryctes borbonicus (assembly GCA_902654985.2). Taxonomy (NCBI): domain Eukaryota; kingdom Metazoa; phylum Arthropoda; class Insecta; order Coleoptera; family Scarabaeidae; genus Oryctes; species Oryctes borbonicus. The sequence continues at coordinate 11,045,955 of LR736863.1, read as the reverse complement.
CACCTTCGGAGTGGAAAGTGGAAGTGGAAAGAATTTTAATCGTGAATATTTTCAAAAACAATAATATTATTTGTGCCAAAGTTATTCTCGTCTCTCATTGTTTCCGTAATCCTCGTATCTTGTTCTTTAGTTTAGTCCAAATGTGCATTCTTAGATAAGCGAGAAAAGATTACACGTCTGACGAGGCTTGCATTTGGGTATTGCATTCAAATAGTTTACGATGTTAGTATTGTTTGGTTGTCATAACCAAAATAAAGAAGAGATATTGACATTGATGTTTTTAGTTATTATTGATGCAAAATTTTAAGCCCGATAAGCTGAAAATAAGCAAATAGTTTTGGAAGATACTCTATCACATCTATTACTTTATTAGAAAATGTTGCCTTCCTACTATTTACACGATAAACATAATTTTGCAATTCCACAAGGAACACCCTGCATATCTGTTTTTTTATGTGGTCTAACCCAAGCTGCTTTTCCTTGGCTTTGCTTATTTTTGTTTGTTTTTTACTAACTTTATACGAGTAAGAAAAAAAATTCATGTATATCTCCATATCTGCTAATACAAATCTAAACTGCCATCCAACAATAACAAAAGAAATTGGGAGAATCATTACTCACATCAAGCAAATCTGGACCCTCAGAAACTGATATGAACGACCGTGTTCATGGCGTACACAGTTTTTACGACCTGTTATCCGTGTCCATATGCCATCGCGTAGTCTATGTAACATACAAACGTCCCGTGCATACGGACAAAATGCGCAAAAGATCTGGAAACACAGATAAACAGAGAGAACGAACCTGTTCCGTGCAGAGGCATTTCGAAAAAAGCTCGCGAACCGCTACGTTGGTCGTAATCCGGCATAAGATCGGATCGGATTTTTTCCCATTGTTTAGTAGACCATTTCCCCGGTTCCCATACGCGTACACACACAGATGCAAGCATGCAGAGGCAGTCTTCGCGTCTAGCTAGCTCGGCATAGCAAGCAACCTACACGCGTTGCATTATATGCACATGTAAACATTGTTAAATAGGTATCCTAGGATTATAGAAAGATTGCAAAGAGGACAAGGTAAAATTTCCTGTTCAAGAGATGTAGCAAATTATTGTGGTTTCAATAAAAAATCGCTGATGTTACTTATAATGTGAAAGTAAGCGTTTTTTTTAATAAGTAGCAATCAGAACCTGCTCTTTAATTTGGTCCTCAAAAGTCTTAAAAAGCATCACATATCAGGGTGTCACGAACGGAAGGCTGATTAATTTTAAAAATTTTTGTGACAACCTTGCTTGAAATAAACAGCTTCAAGTTTTGGACTTCTTCAGCTGGCATTTGCAGAATTAACCCACATCAAAATTAGTTCACAAGGTTACAACGAAAATTAGAAAGTTAATATTTTAAGATTTTTGTACGTGAGCAGTCCGTGACGATAGGTGTTGTATTGTGTTGGTCTTTTCCTTTTTTCTATTATATTTTGATGAGGGTTTTCATCTCTCCAATAGTGCATATTATGTAGGTTCAAAACACCATCGCAACTAAAACTTACTTCATGAGTGAACAAAAATGATTACAGAAAATTTTCCCCTTGATTTTGCAACAACCATAAATTATTACAATACTAACTTAATGTGCGCCATAATTTCATAGATTGTAATCTTGGAATACAAGATGCTTCTCCACCCTCATCGATGTATCCGTAAATATGACGAGAAGTATTATTTGTACTAAACCTGCCCATATTCAATAGCATGTAAATATAAAATATCAACAAGAAAACAACTATTTGTCAATTATTTTAATAATTTAACGCTTGAAACTTGATACTTTGTGAACTTTCTGCTCGTCATGATCTCAGAAAATTTAACCTATATTAACTTAAAAATCCAAATTTAGATGTCAATCAACAATATTATTGAGACCAACACCAGACAATGTTATAAAAGATATTTACACACGATTTCTGCGTGACGTACACAATTAATGTCATCCTTGGACAAATAAAGAATTCAAAAATACAAAGTAATACGCATGCGTCATATGCTGGATACCTTCACTTTTAGGGCGACGGTGGTAGGGCCCAATCTTTCTTCTTTAGTAAAAAGTATATAACAGTAGCACTCTACACTAAATTCTTAAATCGAATTATAATTTGTCATTAAATAAATATATCTTCTCCCAGCGGCCAGGGTGGTAAGACGTGTGACTAGCGTTTAGTCAGTTGGCTGGAAAGAATCCCAACTGCCCAAAAGGTCACGTAATGGATCATGAAACTCTCTTATCTCGTGGAAGAAGATATAATTGGCCTTAATAATAACACAAAAAATGGCGTGATATTGCACCATATTTATAACGTACACGATCCAAAGGCGTTAACCACAGCCAACTAGTGGTTTAAGTGAATTATATAAGTGTACAAAGTGAAGCTGGTTACCATCATCAGGAGAACCGCGAGGCTGAGCTACCAGTACCACCAGATGGGCGAGAAGATGCTGCCTATTTCCCGCCAGCGAGACGCTGTCCTTTTCCTGCCCACGAACCGCACCCATCGATTCTGTATTCATGTTTGTTTCAAAATTATTGCTCTGAGTAGATTAGATTAGATTTTCCATGAAATCCATATTCTTTTTATACTACTTTTGAGGGCCTCACTATCGGTAATATCACATTTTTGTATATTTTATATTTGTTGTCATTAATTGTAACATCTTTAATTTTTTTGTAATAAAGCATCGTTATTCTTTGAAATCATTTCTTGTTATTTCCTGGTGCATGATTACTTAATTGATCAAGAAACATATTACCTGAGAAAGCTGTATGCTACGAGATATTAAAAGGAATCTGATTAATTATTAAAAATAATTATGAATAAAAGTAGTCGTTTTCATTTAGTTTATAAACCAGCACCTTTGCAATATGATGTTTGGCACGTTAACCTGTCGGAGGTCGAAACGTGTTTAGTTTCGGTAAAATTCTAGCAGGGTTGGCTAATTTTAATAGTAATCGATGCCTAGAAATGCATAGTGTATTCCGTAACCTGAAGCTTCGCCTAATAATATAACAACAATAGTACAATTCTATGAAAATATTTGACTGTTTAACTTGACAAATTATTGAGAAATATTCTAAACAGCAACTCAAATTATTTAGAGTATAAATAGAGTATAAATAAAGCATCTTACATCAATTACAACATTCTCTAAAAATTAATGACTAAGATGATCCAATTGTTTTTCTCCTTCATTTCTATTAGATCTTTTTAAATTCAATTGGTTCTCGATTCTTCTTCCTACAATAGATCATCGTAAGCCATTGAACAGAGATGGGAAAGAAGGAAACGCTTTTCTACGACTCCTCCGCCAGTCGCAGCCAAGCAAACCAGAGTCGAGTCGAGAACGGCGTTACCGAATCGACGGCAAGAGCATTGCCCGAAAGTGGCCTACTGTTTAGCTACACTCCTCGGCGGTTTTTAGAGCGACTCTGACGTCATGGGTGGGACCGTGACGTCAGACCGGTATCGATTTTTGCCGTCGCGCGACCGGCCTGTATTAGATATCCTACCCATTTCGCGGATATGCTTAGCAGTCGTTTCTGACACAATTGGACGACGCCGCGGATGATAGGGAAAAGGAGGAGATCGCGAATGGAGCAGAATGAATCGGACCGAGGAGCATAAACGATGCTATTGCCATTTTTGTGAAGATAATTCGTTCTCTTGTTTCCTTTTCGGAGATGATCCCTTTCGAAAACTGAACGGGTATTCTGCAACGTTAACTGTTTTTATTTATTGTGGCGATGCTTTAGTCAGCGAATAACAAAGGATAAGTTGGTATTTGAAAAGAAAGCGTAGTACGTGGTAAATTTCGTATACGAGGGTAGATCGAAAAGTTTTCAACAAAAATAAGTACTTTTTCTGTTAAATTCAGTTTTATTTTTCAACACTAGCTTCTTGCAAAATGGGCGTTTACGAATGGTCTATCCTTCTGTCTCTTTTCTGGTTTTCTGATATTTACCTTCTTTCTTTTTTGTGTTTGTGTTTTATATTGATGTAATATGCTATCTATTTTTATAATTAGCGTATCCCATGTTTGCGCGATTTAGAGGATTCAATACATCATTTTCACTATAAACAGTCGCTATCACTTTCACGGCCAAGTTTAATGGATGTCAAAACCTTATTTTGTTTAAATTGCTTCAATAGAACTTTAGGAGCGTTCATTCGAATACGTTCTTGGTGCTGGGTGATCGAGCGTGGCACCCAGCTTTTTTGTACCCAAACCTTCAGTCGATATATGACAAATGCGTTCTTTGCAGATGTCCGCATCCTTTGCTATCTCTCTAATCTTAATTCGACGATCGTCTAGCACCATTCGCTAACTTTTTCGATTGCAGTTTTTCGCAGCCCAGAACGTTAATCGTCAAACAGTGATGCGGCCACTTTTTAACTTCAGCTGCCTAAAATTTCATGGTGTCAAATGATGGATTGTTGTCGTCTTATCGACGATTTGCTACGATGGCCAGCGGACAATGGATGCATGGGAATATTTTTTCTATACTTATTTTTATACGTCGATCTCATTTGCCTTGCTCAAGTGCTTATGCATCTAGGTATGCAAGGTCGGTTGTTTCTAAGCGCATCCTTTTATTATTATACAAAGCGCGAATTACGTCAACACTTCTCATGTCATGAAGTATGAGAGAAATAAACAGGTCTTTATGATAATGGAGGTGTTTACGTACATTGAAATTTTTCCAGTATTTCGTTTGTCGTTTAGGTCAATAGACGAGTAGTACTTAACAAAGATATTAGTTGCAGTATTGATTAGGAAAACAATATTTTTATTTCTCTTAACGTTACCGACTTTGTGTTTTGATAACAAATTGAAACTATTGTTGACGCCGCTTGAGAATATCATTACTGCAATTTTTTTTATTGTTATGTCGTTACATTCTTTATCAATTATGTTGGAATCCTGTAGATTCCGGAGGGTCTGGATTCTGGAGTAAGAAAATGGATATTTTATTATAACAGGGGAATTTGCTAACTTCAGAGTTAAACAAAGTGTAATAGAAAACTCGTACCGTAACATGGTTGCTAAATAACAACTGAGCGTCCGCTATAGCTGAAACTTTCAAAAACATGTTTCAACACATGCGCAATTGTATTACCAGAATATTTTTGACACGTAACGCCATTTCCATCTTTAGGTTTGAAATTTTTCAAACTACCCTCGTATTGAAAACGACTTACTCAAATATTGCAAATAAATGTTTTGGACGTGCTAAGAAAGTAGAAAATTTATAGAAACATCTAGAGACATCTGACATGGAACAATGAAAAAATACACTTAAAGAGGACAATGATTCTTAAGATTCATTAAGTACGCTAACTGCGATAATGATGAAAGAATTTTTTTGTAAGCGCCACCAAAAGAACAGTAATCCACCGTAGAAAAGGTAATTAACAGGGTCAAATAGCAATTCAAGCAATCTGTGACGATTATGATATGCTCTAGTATAGAAAGAGAAGAGCTGACGACAATAAAGGATATTGTTTAAAATCAGAAGTTAAATTTTGAGACAATTAGAAAAAATCCTTACTTAACTTAAAGCTTTCTAATAACTTCAAAATATGACATTCTAGGATCTCATAGGTTATGACGTTGCTACGAAAATTTGCATTAGATCGAAATTTGCTACGTGCGAGGGTTAAGGCGAAAGGTTGTTTCGTCGATAACTATTTACCATACAAAAGCCTCATTAGCAGTAAATTACTTAATAAATTTTAAAATATCCACCCAACTAGCGTCATGTATGCAAATTGTATTCGAGGAAGTTATTTGCTTTGATAAACTGTTGTTTTCCATCTGCATATTCATCGCGTGCAATTTTCAGATTAAGCGATGGGTATAATCTAACAATAGGCTGTAAATAATTGGTAACTTTGGTTTGAAAGTTATCTATGCGCTATTATGCGTTTCATGGAAGGTTAATCTAGAAGCATTGGAATCTATAATTTACGCGCTTTTATATATTCTAAGTAAGATCGATTGAAGCAAATATAATAAGGTACTCCCATAAATAAAGTATTTTTTTGCATGATTTTGTGGTTGTTAATTTAAATATGAATACATAAGCTTACTATCTCAGCAATTCAATAAATGAAGAAAAATTAAATAACTGGGATCTAAATAAAAGTTGAATATTTACAAAATAGATTTAAAACAATATTTCAACTCCAAAAAAATACATAGTTTTATTAAAAATAATTATATTTGTTTTTACAAATTTTGAAATTTACATTCGCCTAACTCAAAACCTAATCAGCAGCTGAATTGAAATTATTTTATTACTTGACTAAATGTTTTTTAAATATTAAATTTATTATCCAAAAATAATCAATGTCCGAGAAAAACTCCAACTTCCATTCTCCAGAATATTGGAAGGTACTATTAAAGTTTTTAGGAGAAAAGATATGAACATGTGTTTCAGTTCGAAAAATTCACTCAAAAGCCGGGAACAAGAAGATCGGGAATTTCTAAAATCGCCATTACAATATACGTTATTATAAGTTATAACTAAACTTAGCAATATATTTTGTCCAGTACCCTCGCATTGAGTTATCTGGGATACATTTTCTATACTGTATTGCAGGTATTGGATGGTGCGAGTGATTAAATCAATCAAATCTTTAATTCCATAAACACTACAAACTGATTTACCTTAAAATACTATTGTTAAAAACTATAAATGTTGTAAGATCTTGATTTAGGGTTTACTTCCTGTTACTCTTTAAAATGTGTATCCCTCTGCTGTTTCAAAAAGGACCCGTGATACGGCAGGATAGTCTGATTTCCCGTGCGACAGTAATACACGATGCTATTGCAGCAGAACATTTCGCTACTGACATGCAATCGCAAGGGAATCCTACCAGATTTCGACTTCTGAACTCTCAAACAATCTTTTACACACCCGCAATCGTGCACCAGCAACGAAAGATAATACCGCTGCATATGTATACGCCGGGTCTATTGCACGAAGTAGGAAATATCCCGAGTCCTATACCGGAAAATGCACGCGCGCTAGTGAATTCCAGAAGACGCTCTTTTAATTTGGTATTTATATTCGAAATCTCTGGGATCTACTCGAAACGGAATCTTTAAAAGTTAAGTTAAGCGAGTAGAGAGACGTTCTTTGAATATATTTATGCGTCCTATTTATTAAAACAGTTTCGAAGGTATCTTTTCACTTACTTGAAACTAGCTATGAACTAGTAAAGTTAGGAGTTAATGAGGCTGAAGTTTAAAGGGGTCTACACGAATATGAACATGAAATATGCATGTGCTGGAAAGGTTTCCAGCTGTGGGGTACTTAATGTGCGTGTAAGTTTGGGCTGCCTTAGAATTTTATGATAAGTTAGTATTTAAATATTAAGTAAATACTTTAATGTGGGATTAATGGGATATGCAAATAATTACCGATTGTTTTTAAAATTGAGACAATTATTTTAACAGTTTGTCGAATTCGCAAAAATAAATGATTTCCGAAAAATCCATCCAATTCCTTTTTTCGATTATTTCAATTTCCTAATATCCCTTATTTGGGAGAATCCCATGTATTTCGTCTCCCATATATTGGAAAAAGTACGTTTGAAAATAGCCGAAAAACGATAACATCCCAATAACAATAAAGAGTAGATAAGAAAGTTGTCGACGTGTCTTAAACTTAACTCACCTTCGACTCAATTGTGAGTTATATATGAAGCTTGTTAACGGTTAAATGAACTGGGAAAAGTGAGAAGTTGACGGTGTGAGTATCAAATGAGGATAACAAAGCTCTAAGAATTAGGCACTAAAAGTATTTTTTTCCTGAAAATCGAGCTAACCTTAGCATACAGTATATTTTAGCGGGGAGGTTTCATCAATTTTCAAATATACATCAAACCGAATGAGTTTAAATCATTTTAACAATGTAAACAGATTAATTATTCAAAACAATCATAAGTACCTGATACTTAAAATTAAATTTCCAACTGTAAGAACATCGAAAAAAATCCATAAATGCGATGCGAATCTTTCTTCTTTTACTACCCTTAATTATCAGCGAATATTTCATCTAAAATTGCCATGAAATAACTTTTAATTAAATTACAAAATCCAACGTAAGAAAAGATAACTCTATCCCCACAAACTTTGAACTATTATGATTTCGGAACGGAATTACCTTGAGAGTTCGCTGTGGATTTTAAAAAGGAAAACTTTTATCATGAATATAACTGTATAGCGCGCGCCGGGCGATATTTCGTTTTGTGTTTCCGAAAATTTTCTCCCTCATTCTTGTATAAATGCAGCCCATCCTATTCCCTCGGCGAAAAGCTAATCTTTTTATTTCAATTTATAAACTCCTTGTGGGAAGCGTAAAAGTAATCTTCAGTACCGCTTTTTACAGCGCGTATGATTTATTTTCCCTATACACACAGACTTCTCTCCATTTAGTTTGAAACAGCTTTTTCTTTAAATTTTTATTTTTTCAGAAAATTTAACTCGTTATTAACGCCTGCAATAATCAGTAAACATTAAAAAACTTAATAAAAAAATAGTTCTAATAATAGCTTCCTCGTGGAATTTAGGGAATCACTCACGGCAAAAGCAATGTGAGGACAGAAAAAGAAACAGCCCTCGGTCATGTTTTTGCCTACCCTACGTCATCAGCGTGGCTCCGGGTGCGCTTTTCTCCGCCTAACACTACTATCTGCCTCACAGTTCATATCATTTTCTGTTGAAACGACGAGCCAAACAATTCTTGAGGTCCTCTAGTGTCAAGAAATACATGTCTGCTGTTTAGAAAGTCAAAAAAGTTTTTTTAAAATAACTTAAGTAAAAAAAGAAAAAGTAGAAAGTCATTATTCCGGTAAAATAATAAAAACTGGTTTACCTCAGACTTAATCGATATCGTTGTATATAGCAGATGGAAGTTTCCAGAAGTAGGTAGATCTTAATCTTCTTGGAATCTTGACTGCCTCTCCCAATAATGGTATGGATAGATATGGAAGATTATGATTAACGACAAAAGTGAATCCAAAACCAATAACCAGTGTAGCTCCAAGCGTGTTTTTTTACCATAAGAAAGTTATTATCCGCATTATTTTTTATTATTGTTTCTAGGCATTTTCTGATTTCTGTGTTATTATTTAAGCTGTTTCGGGAGATAGTTAACTTGTTCCGGGACCAGTTTAAACTGTTCAGGAAGCAGTCTAAGCTGCGTGGGGAGCTTCTTAAGCAGCTTAATCTATTCCGGGATCAACTTAAATAGGAATGCGTGAGTTAGGATGACGAGATAATGAAGATGACACCTGCTAATCGCAAGTAGATAATGAACCACAACACCACAACAACGGAACCGATCTCAGGAATTACTTCCGTTTTTTTCCCGCGCTAAGTCGTTCGTCTATCTATCTCAGATATCAGGTGAATGAGCATCCAAGGAGAATGCTAGAATCAGATGAAAACTCTCCGAATTCTCTAGAGGGGAGACCGGTTATGGAAACCTAGGCCTGCTTTGCTTTTTGGAAGTAAGGTGATCTGATTTCATGATTCACATGATTCGAATTTTCAACGAAAAGATAATACAATAGGAACTACTGTCAAGAATGCTGATCTATTTTAACACTATGCAGTTAGTATTCTGGATCATACGATACGATGGATCTTTTAACAAAGAAACCAACAGACATGTAGGAAAAAAATTATAAAATTCTTTTTACTTTTTTTTTCCATTTCGTAAATTCAAAAACCTATTCCAAAAAAACAAAAACATGCATCGCATTTACAAAACATTTAGTATTTTTTTGTTGTACGTCATAAACCAGGATTAACGATTTTTCATAAATATCCCACCGGAGGTTATAGGCGTTCCACCATTGTTGGCCATAATAAATTATTTAGGATGTGAAACGATTTTTATAACCCGTAAAATTTCAAACCGAAATGCATAACAGGACGATTCCAAATTATTAGTTAACGTTTGCCAACGAATAAGCTCCGAAATAGTTTTATTTATTTCTCTCCAAACGAAAAATGTAAAAAAGTAAATTGTGATCGCATTGTAAATATTACAGTAAACGATATATAGATTTGAACTGTATGCGTTTGTTATTTGTTTTCATTTATCATCGCGCAAACGCTCTCGATGTTCGTTACGGCTACCGTCGAAAGCTAATGAATAGATTTCAATTCCCGAAACGGTTCGACATCCGTTCATTTGATTTCGAAAAATATTCCGCGTATATACCGCCCGATATACGAATATTAAGTTCATTTTGGCACAATCAGTGTTTGGATTGTGAAAATGGGTCGTATGGAATGAATATGTGATGAATTTAACGAATAAGGAAGCTTTGGACGCGGAAATTTTATCGCATATTGTTTGTATTTGTACGTGACAGCTTACAAAAATTGAATTTTTCATATTTGTTCCTCTGCGACACAAGAGAACACCAATCGTAACTAAAACATTTGTATTTACCAGTAACAATCGATGTGTAAAAGCACGCTTTAATGGTTTATTTAATTTTTTTTATATTTATCTTTACTAGTTAGTAAACACCGTAGTTATGGTGTTACAAGCTCTCGAATCGCATTCCATAGTAACTTATTGATAATCCACCTAAACCTCCATTAAAACTGATTGATTGGCTGAGACTCTATTCATTTCTTTTCGAGTACAACTTTCATTATCTATTCACACTTCCAATTTTTGTGCGAGTTCCTTGACGAACCTATCTTCACGTGAGCTTGTGGACCTTCTTCGGGATCTAGTATTGGACGGGCAGTCAGGTCTGGGGAGAAGAAATCTAGCCGGACGCGTACATTGTTCGGCAGCCTGTAGAGCTGAACAAAGACCCATGTAGGGGAGAATTTTAAAAAAATTTCACAAAACCAAATTATTCAATTCACGCGTTGGAGTTCTTTGGTCAACGCTTGAGTTGGAGTTTGCATCAAAGAAAAATGCTCGAAACATGTTCAATGCTTTCCTTTGCAAGAAGAGCTCCTTGGATATCAACACAAAGTAATCGCTCTGGTCAACGACGTCGCTAAGCCACTTCCAAAAGCTGAGATCATAAGTTCGCGGCATGCCGTAGTCGAAAGTGGTTGATTATTGACGATGGAGAAGCTTTAGTTCGTTATTAAAGAGAAATAATATTAATGACATCAAAGTTTTTGAAAACAACATTAATTTCTGTATACATGTAGCAAAATAGGTTTAAAATAGCCGACAAATATCATGAACAACAACATGGATCATTCGCTGTTCTATTTCGTACACAACTTGCTTATGATTAAATTTGAAGTAGATATGAGAAGTAATATCAAATGTTTTTCTAGAGTTAGGCTTAGGTATGCAGACCATATTTCGTGCAAAATTTGTGGCAACTACGATGGAAGAAGTGAACAACCAGCTTCCGTTCCTAGAAATTTAGTAAACAAAAAATTGTAGATTGGCATCTGTGGTACAGTGACATATTCGAATCACGAATTAACCGCGCTCAATTTCTTAATTAATAGATTAATGAAATTTCCATTCCATAAAAATAAATGCAATGCAAAATTTAAATTTGGCGATTTATAAACTTATACTCCCCTGTAGATACTGATCGCGTCACTTTCAATCTTTATTTTAAAAAATTTCTGAGAAGATATCAGTATAACCAAATCAAATAATCATTGTTAGATACATCATTTTAAATAAATGATTTAAGCATTAGAGCTATACTTATTTCAGTTGCAATAAAAATAAATAACATCCATTTAAGAAACGCTGACTCAAGCTAAATATATCTTTCTTGTCGAAATCTCTTTCCTTTTTTTAAATTTATTTACATAGCACTTCTTCCGTGAATTGGCGAGTTCACCCCACGAGAAACGACGCTTCCGCAATAGCAGTTATCGTGCGATTGACAGGCTTTACTTCATTAGCGATAATTACGGCCGATAATACTGTATTTTGCTCGCGTCATCGTTTATTTATTTTACACACAGGTAATGGTTCCATGTTCGAGACGTTGCGCTTCGAGAACAATTAGATGTCAATGGCGTTCTCTGTTAATTATTAAATTTACTACACGATCGACTACGTTCCGGTGCTCCGAGATTAAATTCCCAATAGATTTCCCATGGCGCTTTTCCCCACGCGGTATTATAACTAAAAAGTTTATTACCTTCCTCTCGTCTTCGATAACGTGAGATCGTATAAAAGCAGTTTTTGCTGCTGTTGCTGCTGTGAGGTGGAAGGAATATTGGAAAGGTGGTTGGCTGTTGCTATTATTAGCGATATTGGGCAATTGTTATGCACAACGTTTTGTGGTCTTGCTTATTATTTATCGAGTTTATGGGATCAATATTAGGTAAACTGATAGTATAGTAAAACGCGAGTCAATTGTTAATAAATGCTGTACAGTGAGGATATTGAGAAATATGTTTGATAACCCTCTTCGTCATCATATCGTATTGCCCCATTGAGGAGCAAATGCCACCTGATGGTGTTTCTCTCGCAGTGCCCGTTTTGTGGTATGATTGCTAATCACACACATAGACTACGTCCGTCCTCCTTCCTTCGGTCTCATTGTGTAGATAAGTGTCCACTAGACTCCATTTTCTCAATTTTCTTCTATCCCCAGCCATTCTCTTAGCTTTACTCCAACATATGCTGATTTTATTCAGGTTTTTGTCTATTGTTCTACGCCATGCGTCCAATGGTCTTCCCCTACGTTTCCTCCCTGGATTGTTATAATCTAAAGACTATCGGTTTTCTTAGCGCGTCTCTTATCCATTAAAATTTCTTCTTTGCTGCAGTTGTTTCTATCTTTTCTTCATCTGTTATTTTCCATAACGTTTCATGTTTTATTTTTTTCGGGCCAAAAGAATTTACTTATAAATGTTTGTAACCTTTGATACAGCTTCTTGTAGACATTTAACATTACTCTTAAATAATCTTAATTTTGTCTAATAACACCGGTCATCATTCGGTCAACGGTTGAAAATGTGGATTGACGCATCTTCGAAACACTTGTCCCGGATTAATTAATGAAAATTGTGTGGTGTGGAGTGTGCCGATACTTTGTGTTGTTTGCTATAACACCCCACAGTCCTTGCCAACATTATTAATTTTCTTCTAATAATGTCTTTTTCGGTGCCTCCTGGAGGATCTGCCACGCTACCGAGGTAGCAGAATTCTTTGACTTGGTCAATTTCTTTTCCTTCCAAGCGAACCTTCTCTTCTTTTATTAGATATATGGTAAGTATCTTTGCGCTTACATTTAGTTCGACCAGTTTTGTCTAGTTGATTTAATGTATTTGTTATTTTCTTGCATTTGTTTTCTATTCGTTATTAAGGAGTTCCAGATATTCTAAATTCTTAAATGCATTCCAATTTATTCCTTATCTTCAATTCTCCGTTTTAATTAAATTATTAAAATTCCATTATGAACTGTAGAACGTCTTTTAGAGAGCTATTCCTACAACAAATATGCAAAAAATGCAAAATATTGACAATGTCAATCCCCCTTTTATAGGGTGAAAGCAATAAATGATATTATTATAACATCCCTCTTTAATTTTGTTCTTTCTGTTCTTGACACGGGATTCAAGCGATGTAAATAGCTTCACTTATAGCTGAATGAATTTGCAAAAGCTTGCAATAAATACATAAAAAAATGAAAGCGACCTCGCAGTTCGAAAAGAGTAGTTTTCTTTTTAATAGATTATATGGTACAATAGCGCCGCCACTGGCGTCTCATCTACCTCGAGTAAATCTCTTACATACGAGCAGAATATGTAAAACTTGTTGATGTTAAATCTTCTTTATACGTCGTTCGTTTTCGCCTTATTTTTCATCCTTGGTGAGGTTGAGCCGTCTACGACGACGTACCGTGTTTGTGATGCTTAGCGTACGTAAGTATATATGTGGGTATAAGACGTCGTGGTATGTACCGTTCTAAATTGTGTAGATATTCTTCAGCGTTATTTTTAAGATTTCGTCGTATTGTAATGTCGCAACAAGCTCGCTACAATACCCCATACGAGAAGTCTACTCGAGCAATTGTGCGGCGTGAGTATTGATTCCGACGAATTATTTAGAGAACCGACTGTGGATTGGCGTATTGAATCGTTCTAGCCAAATAGAAGTTTGTACGCTAAAGCCACAAAATAACCACTTATCAATTGTTGCGAATAATACATCTGCATAATACGTAGTTATGGTGTTGGAATGGATTCTACAGCTGCACGAGTATGTCTTGTGTGTAAGGAAAAACGACTAGTACTACGGTAGAGACTTCTCAGAGTATTTTACCATATCGGAGGCTATAAAGCCCATAATCGCAATGTATACTATTAAGCGGACCCTGAACCGTTCTCTTGCTATATGAGGAAAGACACTATTTTACAAAGGATGGCACTTGTTATAAAGTACATAAATAGTTTAAGATGTTTTCATATCATTCAACATTAAATTTGACACCATGCTCTTCAAAAACTAAGACCGGAAAGTTGAGGACGAGTATGTGGAACAGGCCTAAATCCAATCTCTGTCGCAATATAATAAATCAGATGAGCAGCACTTCGATAAAAAGACACCGTGTGCACCGTTTGACTCACAACCAAATGATTCTGCAAACTAGTGTTGGTTTTCACACTAGTTTGCGTAATAGTAAACTTAAATCGAGCGAGGTTTTATATAATTTTATTTATTTATATACTCATAAGCTCATTAATAATAATGGGTTTTTCGCTTTAGGTTGTTGGATAATTTCTAAATATTCGATCTGTTTGCCGGAAGCTGCTAAACAGTGATCCAGTCTATCTTGAAAATATCTTTTTACATTTTGCAGCTTCCTGACACTAATTCCATTAGGAGGTTGAGGTTTTCACATCGTCTAAATCTCGAGATCTGTCTCTAATATTACCGAACACTTTGGTAGCTACATAATCCCAATAAAAAAATTCCAAGAGGCTCAATTCTGAACTTCTAACTGGCCATTTTAGATGTCAAAACCGCCCTAGTGTTTAAAAAATCTGTAATTTCTCGTGTACTATGAGGAGTGACAAATTATTCTGCCATTTATTGGAATTCTTTGAGTAATAGCTCATATAAGCTCATAACATTGCCATATGTTTAATAAATTCTAGCGACAGAACAAGTTGGTACAATAGCTTTAATACAAGCACTAAAGTACAAAGCAATTTTTGTGTGTTCGATGTAATGATAAAGCTACTCACTCTGTATTTGCAATTGATAAATTTTTCCGTGCAAGCAGCTTTGAAAAAATCAATTTTTCAACGATCACCTTAAACAACCAAACTAGACTAGTACTAAATGAATAATGTAATAACTTACAGAAAATAACAGTTAAAATAGGAAACTCAATGAAATTTCCAACCATAGTTGCAAACTCCGAAATCCTAGTTACAAACCAACTATGGAAGCACAGATGAAGAAGAGCTTGACAATGTATATGGTGCAAGGGGGCGCACGTACAAAGTTTAAAAGATGGCATAATAATTTTTTTTCAGTTTCCAACTTGGGTCAGGACCGTTACATCACGGGGTCTAGTATGCCTGTCCGGCAAGCTGAAGATGTCGGGTTTGATTCCTTACCGAGGTTGTGTGTGTGGAAATACAACAAACAATTTCTTATAACAAGTGTATAAAATGATGATATTTGTGAATATGCAAGGTGTTCATGTGAATATGCAATTTGATATGTTCTGGTATTTTTGGAACACCTGTACATGATGAAAATAACTTGAAAATGCACCTCTAGTAGGTCTCAAGCCACTCCAAAAATAAAACTTTATCAAAACCAAATAATTTAGCTTCGAGTCGAGTAACGTGAATAACCCGGTATGTTATTCTGATAAATAGTTTTAAAAAGGTTGCGAAAATATTCAGAATTAACAAAACTTTGATGAATCATTTTTACGAAATCAAATGCATAAATAGCAGTTAACTCGAAAAGTCGAGGAACTTTTAGAGCACGCTTTAGTAAAATTTGGCGTTTGAGAGACTTACTAGATCTCAACACAAAAATTTCGGTAACCTCCGCACCGCACAAGCTTACGAATGATCCATATTCTTAACCGGTGACTGAATTCAGTCACCGGTGTGTTGTGTTGTTTTCCATACTACGTCACAGTCCTTGCTATCAGTATTTATTACTAGATCTCTGTTATAAACGTGTTTCCAAAATTACGGCAGAAAATGGATAGATTCGGTTATGGCTATTGCGAATGTTAAATTTGATCTATGTTACGCAGTTTCGTAATCATAATTTGCTGTATTGTTTGTGAAAGCCAGAAATTTCAGAAACTTGCTTCCTAGTGCGCAACTAATGCTGTACAATATAATCGCGTAATAGAAGAGCAGCTTATTGGCATCTATGATCCCAAGATCCCCTAATCTGCTCTAAAACCAAATACTGAAGTGAACTTACTTTCCTACGCCAGTGTACACACAACTCTTATATACGTAGATTGCATTCACATTCACATACACATGCTCACGATAGAATATCTGCCTGAAACGATACGATGCGATACTTCAATTTTAATAAACCTTTTCCCGAAATAACCTCTACGGTAAATACGTTTCCCCTTCGGCATAGATTTCTGAAAATCTTTGTCAAACATCAAAGTTACGTAAAAAGAAGTAAATCCATTGGGAACGGTTTCGCCGTAACTTGAACGGCCGACAAGGCGCGTCTATTGTTTAAAATATAAATAGGTAAAAGGTAGAAGAAGAGAAAGAAATGTAAAAGGCAAAAGAAATATATACAAGGGTATATAAATAATCAATTTGTCAAGCGCACTGTTGTCGACACGTTTAGAATCGAAATAGAAACGAAATAAATAAAAGGTATTTAAAATAAAGCACTCTATTCTTGTTATAAATATATCGGTCTTGTGAAGCTACAGCATAGGCAATGCGGAGCGATTAGTTACGATAAGTTCTCTTTAATTAATTAGAGGCAATAGAAAGAGATCTCAAGCAATCTTTAATTTTCTGGAAGAAAATAATGTAGGTAGCTTTTTCAAATGAATTATAAGAGCTTTTCAAGACACCTGTTTCTACTTTGTTACAATGTCAAGAACAGCTTTAAACATGTGGTTAACTTAATCGATTAAATTTGTTGTTGGGATATTGTATTCATTGAGTCATCGTATCCACATTTCCCATACATAACGATTACAAGAACTAGAGGAAAGTAATAAAGCAACAGCGAATGATGTGAATCAAATATTATTAGATAAATCAATCATTAGACGATGAAATTGTGTATAGTATTTATTTAATTTTGAATCGCAAGCATTTTGCAGGCGCCTCCACCAAAACTGTAATGGATATATTTAAATGAATTATACAGTAGATGATTGATAATAGAATTAGTGCGTTGGACTTCGTATAACAATGGCATCGTAAAGCATTTTTCTGTTAATTATGGTTACTTAAAAATTTTAAGTCAATCTTTGAACTTTCTTAAAAATCAATAGTATAAAGCTTTAGTTCTTTGTTTTTTTTTAGAAAATTGTACAACCCTATAGTCAGAAATAGAAGTCATTACTGTTTCTTGATAATTACTTCCCTCAACATGCATACCACTACAAGATATCCAAGTAGGTAGTTCTCGAAGATACAGCGCGCAGCTAATCGGATCACATCGGCTCACACCGCTTAATTCCGTCAAATTTGAGTATGGCGCGCTTTACCAGGGTGACCGGATCAATATGACAGAACTCGGAGGGCGTTGGAAGTCGACGCGAACTGACAGTTTTCTTCGATGCGAGCCGGAGTTAGGTAGTAGCGGGTTTTTCGGCGTGCGGAAAAACCAGTGTGGCAGCGGGGAAAATTAACCTCTAGCTCCTTATGTATGGACACCATCGTCAACTGGTACGCGGTAAAGCGGAATTTTCCTCGACAAAACTCGCTCAAGTTGTTTGAGGGGATGTCGTCGAGATCGTGTTAGTTTTCTTTAAATTATCGTCGGTTTTTCTTTTGGATTTTCCTTTTTTTTACGGAAAAGTGTCTGATTCACTTTCGATTTTCGTTTTCCGTGTAGAACGTCTTGATCGTCTGCATCTTGTGTACATAACCAACTCTGTTGTGTACATAGGACTTACCTTCCAGTGGTGCAAAAGCCTACAAGTCTTTCAGGACGACATTCTGTTTAATTTTGCGAAGGATATGTGCTGTTCAACAAAGGGTATTTAGTTGTTTTAAGGTGTGTTCTGCGCATGGTTTATGTATAGTTTATTTTTGCTATAGGTCTTATACATATATAGAGTTGTTAAGAACAACATTGTTGTAACTTTTTGAAAAATTAATGGACAAAGAAACTTTAATATCTATGCTATAGTATTCATCCAGTAACAAATATATTTCTTTTTAATTCTAGTCGTGATGGTAATGATGATTTCACTGGCACTTTTTAGAAATCAAAAATCACGAGAAATTTCATGTTTTTTCTAAAAGCACTGGTTGTATTACTCAGACAGATAATGATGGCTAAGAATATATTAATGTTGCAAAAGGTCTCTACTCAGTGACAAATTCTTTGTCAAATGTTAAAATTTAAATTTTCAAATGAATCTACAGTTGGTCAGTATCCGCCAAAAGGGCTTTTGAATTGAACCATATAAAGTTAGTGCCAATAATTACAATAGTGCATTGTATACCATTAAATACCAGTTGCAAATTGTGTTTTCATATACAAAGTTTACAAGATCACAATATTCATAACATACGGAAGACCACATTAGTTAATGATTTTTTCCAGAAAAATCAACATTTGTACCATAATATAATAATAAGTATACGTAAAGACTAAGTAAAAAACAAAACAAATAACATTAATAGCCATGAATAATAAATTCAATTCAATTAACAGACACTTCTAACGTTACAAATGTAATGCGAAGCCCACCAGTAATCTTTGTTTGTTGCTGATGAACCTCAGAATTCTTTATCTTTAACCAAAAATATATATACAGGATGTCTCACGAGGAACTGCATCAATCGATATATGAAAGAATATACATTGGAAAATTGTGAGAAAACATAACAATACTAAAGCCTACATGAGAATGTAGCTCATGTAACTTTGGAGATCAATGACCATTGCGGGACAATCCAGCCTTAACGAAAAATATATGTTATACAGTTTTTAATTATGAACAGGGCTAGCTCATTCAGTTAAATTTGTTTGTTATTTATGGAGAAAGTAATAAAGTGAAAAAGTTTCATGTATTTATTTTAATATAGTCTCTACTAGACCATGAATTATTTTTGGACAACATTATCTGGACGAATGAAGCTAACTTGAAATAATGAAATAATTTGATTAAAATGACTCTACTTTCAATGTGTGGCACACCGAACTTGATGAAGTAATTGGATTCATAGATTCCCCTAACTTGAAATTAATCGAAACATATTTAACGCTATTATACAAATAACATAACAACTACTGCATTACAACACTCTGCAAATTCTTCCTCAATACATCATGGTAGACACAGTCAAATGCTATAGTGAGATCCAGACAACATCGCAACAATGAAAGGGTCTCGTACTGGGAAAATGTTCGGTGAAAACACTCACATCAGGCTCGCTAAAGACAGCAAAAGTAGCGCTATCCTTCAGAAAAGGGACCCTAGGTTATTAGCAGGTATCCTGACAAGTTATGTAGCCCTAAAATATCACTTATTCAAATTAGGAAAGGCTAAAGATCAAATCTGGAAACGGTAGAGCACATTCTATGCAAATGTGTGACCATCAGTGGCACACGACACGACAACGTTTCAGTAGGCCATTGCGTGTGAAAGCTTTTAATAAACCTTAGTACTACTCTCGGATCTTCTTTCCTTAGTTCAGAAGAAACAGCGTTTCAGTACGCCATTTCACTGAACTGAAGGAAAAAGATCCTGAAGCAGTACTAAGGTTTACCCTGATAATAATAATAATAATTGTTCAAACATCTTTTCCTAACATTTAAATTCACTAAAAAGTTCTCTTAAATATAATCTAAAGCACATATCCAGAAGAAAATATGGATTTTTTCGTATGAATACCATTTCCCTCTATTTTTTTTCGGTTTCTTCGTAACGATCTAGTGCAAATTCATTTGTCAATATTTTCTTTTGAAACGTGATCTTGATAAGGCCAACGTAATATGTTTTCTTGTTCCCCGTCGTGGAGTAAATCTGGTCGTGGCAGCGGCAGGTTATTATTAATAGTACGTTACGTGCCGTATTCGATCAAAATACATCGGAAAAACGAGAACTCTGTTATTTTGATTACAACGACGTACTCATTAATTTGAGTGTTATTGTAATTTTAATGAAAATGATTTATTTTAGGCATCATTGGTTTAGGAGACCCTCGTTGGTCGATCAAACTTGAAAGGTGGGTTCTTTCTGCTTAATTCTTTCGTGAAGGTTGAGGTGAAATGCGTGCACCTATACCCAAATCCATTAATTTATATAATTGCAATTTGAATATTTAATAATTATCAAAATTTTAATTGCTATTGGAATTCTGGCATTTTCATTATTTATATTATTAATTCTTTGTTTCTTAAAGAAAACTCCATTAATATTAATTAATGGGAAATAATCAAAGCCCAAGTTATTTTCAATAATTTATCTCTTAATAACACTTTTGTGAGGAACGCAAAAATCGTGCAGGATATGTAGAGCTATCATCAATAGGTTAACCATACAAGTCGTTGAATTGACATTCCTATGTCAAAGAAGCAAACAACGTAAACAAAGATACAAAGAATTTTGGAAGAAATTTTGAAGTCGAATTTAATTTTTCTTTCAACACATTCTCCTTGTAAGACTATACACTTTTCCCAGCAATACTCCCATCTCTTTAATCTCGCCAAATAGTAGTTTACAGTTATTGATCGACGCCAAAACTCCGACTTATTTCGCTTAAATTGCAACAAGAGAGTTTTGGGAATGTTCATTCGATTGCGCTTTTGGCCCTGAGCAAGCGCGGTATCCAACGGGCGATTAGATTTTTCATGTCCAAATCTTTAGTCAATATATGACAAACACGAGATGCTCACAACCTCTCCTATCTCTCTGGAATTTTTGGTAAACTTTTCCGTTGTTATCGGTTGTGGTTGTAGTTTTTGGCTGTCCCGAACAATCATTGTCAATCAAGCAACTGTCGAAAATTTAAGTGCGGCAAATGATGGTGCACAGTTCCTGTAAAGACCGTCCATCCTGGCATTAAACCGTTATAGGGCTTTGAAATTACGATCTCCTTAAACATTCATCACTTGTACTGTGGAATGAAGCAAAACATGTGAAACATAGAGCTATTTTACATTCGGTACAACATATGTTCATCAAAACCTAGAGATGACATATTAAGTATTTTTCTTAAAAATGTAGACTTGTGTGGCATTGAATTAATATCTACCGTAAATATTAAAATCGTAGCTGCTTATATTCCTCCAAACTCTGAATTAACAGTTGTTGCTGACAGCTTAGACTTACTACTTAATTTAATTACAAAAGAGAATTATTGTAATTGAAGGTGATTTTAACCTTAATTTTAATCTTAAGTCGCCTCTTACTGATGTCCTTGGGAGTTATGTATAATTTGTGTCCTGCTACTCACATACCGACGCGTGTATGTTCCAGTGTATCTTCCTGTCTAGATAATTTTTTAGTTAACTCTGTTGCGTAGATCTGTGTTTGTTAGATCATTTTGCCCAATTTATCACTATACAAACTAAATTAGAACAAATGTGAAATGTGCAATTATTTATGATATTCTAGCGGAACAATAATCGTCGTTATACGACCGATAAAGCCCATGATGGTCAGTATGCTTAAAAAGTCCTTCGGTTTTTCCAGATTAAGTCGTCCAGTGTCGTATTTTTCTGACGCGCATATCGACTAGATTCTGTTGAGCTGATCTTCGTCAAAAGGTTACAAAAAAAGGGTGACCCCACTAGATTCACTTCTAGGTATTTAGGTTTCAACATTTTCCGCTGATAATGACTTTCTGGGTCAAAAGTTGGATCTCGGAATGATTGGTATTAAATTGACATATGATTAAACCGATGGTCGTTGATGGATAAATCCATGAATTTAATAGCTCGCCCTGTGAATGAATGCTATAATTCAATCAGAAAATATGAATCAGAAAAATGAATACCATAATATTACTAAAAGGACATTGGTTGTCAACCATTTAAATCACACTTAAACTAATTAACAATTAGAATTGAGATCGTCTGGGCAAACGTGTCGAATGAAACTGGCTCCCTGTAGAAAAGCTAAGATTTTGTGATAGTTGAAAAAACAACCGATGACCTATAAGGGGTTAATTTGCGTACGCGTATTGCTTTTCAAATGCAAGAATTTAATGACTAGATATTCAATTTTTTCCATTTCTTCAAAAATTCCAACATCGACTGACACAAGGATGTTTTTGTTTTGAAACTTTTCAGACTACCCTCGCATACCTGGATGTATGTGCAATATGTTATTATGACTGTTATCACTAATTTCCAGGAGGAGTTCCACCTACCAAAATCTAATCGCTTCGCGGAATTAAACCGTTACAATATACCAATTACATACGTCGAGAAGACGCAAGACCCTGTATAATGCAGACCCTAATAAATTATCGGGCAAATCACGGCCTCCTGGCCCCGAGGGGAGGTATTAAATTTCCTCGCATGTGCACAGCGTAACTAGACCTACATAGTTCAAGCATATTAATACCAATGTTAAATATACGAAGCTACTACAAGCTACCTATCGGCCTACAGTTGTTTCCACCTTCCCACTCTTCCACTAGCGCCCTCTCTATTAATTTGCTACGGTCGGTGACGATAGAACGTTATTTATGCGAAAGTTGGGCCCGCTCGCTACCGTAAACGCGAGTAAATTTAACTTTTCTAAGCGAGCAAGTGGGCGGTCGGTCCGGACGGTGTTCAATTACGGCTGAAAAAAATAGTTTATGGTGATTACGTCTTTCATACGTAAAGTTCAATTTCGGGCCAAATTTACCGTTACGTGCCCACACCTTAGGATGTCTGGAGTATTGATTTTATTTCCGTTAAACAAAACAAAAAAAAAAAACAGAAATGATTTATGTACCTTACGCGTTTCTTTGAATTTCGATTTATAGGATATTTCAAAGTGTTTATTAAAGTCTCAGGTAGCCGTATTTTCCTAATGAATAGGAAGCCTAAAAGTAAAATTTGTCGTTTTCTCATGGTATTTACGTAAGTACATGAGTAATCTGATGCGTAGCATAATCCTGATTTACCGCAGCTTTATAAATAAAAATGCAGGGAAAATTTAAAATTTTTTGAGTTCCGAAAACATCTCTACAGTTTACGTGGTAGCCGATATTAAAAATAAGTCGTATAATTCGCTTTTGTGCTATAAAAACCCTCTCTTATTTGGTTGCGACACCCCATACAATGATATTATGTGAAAGTACTAAATGGGCTAGCGCCTAATAAATTTTCCCGAAATCGGTTTGTCAAGGTTTCAATTGCAAAATTACGTAATATGAAGAGATAGTAAGATAATTAAAAAAATTAAAAAGTAGACTGCAGGCTTTGCAGATGAAAAAAAAAATTAAGCAAAATAAAAAGAAACAAGGAAAGATATACGAATAAATGAATATGGAGCCCCTAATAAAGATGATCGAGAAACAGCAGCTGAAATGATTTAATAAGACTGGAAGAAGAAAGACTCGTGAATGCTATATGGTCAGCAAGACCGATGGCGAAAAGAACAAAAACGAGACCCAAGAAAACGTGGAATGCTGTAATAAAGAATATACTGGAAAAAAGACACATGGGGTGGAATAAAGCAAGTAAGTTGACAAATGAGAAAAAATGGAGAAAATTAGTACATAGAGACTGAATAATAGTTTTCTTTATATCTAACGGTAGGAAAAGCCGATTAAATCAAAATTGAACTCGTTTTTTCTTGTTATTGTATTATAATAATTTGCAATATAACAGAAGAAACTAGAAACAACATATAAGTGATAGAACAATCTTTATCGAACTGTAAGAAATAAATGCAACAAAAGTTTTGAAATGTTTTAATGCACCTACTTTTTAGTAAAAATTCAGAAAATAAAACTGCAGAAAACGTCAAATATCACAATTAGGGTGCAGGACAATTAGTAGAAACTTTTAGACCTCGAACCCGTTGTAAATTTAAAAATTTAAATGCAAAAAAAAATTTAAATGCAATAAAAACAGGTTCAAAATTAAATTTAAAAGGAGAAGATGAAAATCATTTTGCTGCAGTAAAATATAATGAAATAATAAAATCTATTATTTTGCGATTGCACAAGGTAATAAATTAAACAAAAAGCATAAACAAAATCACCATTAACAACAGTAAACTTTACATTTCCCACCACGAACTGACATAACACATTAGTCTCGTATATCGTGTTCGTAGAACATCAAACAATACCTTCGCCGAAGACGTTTGCATTAAATCGCCAAGCTTGCGATTAAGTCCTCATGTAAACTTGAAACCCAAAGACGACGGAACTATGCTTACCAGATACTATTCATTCTGCCATAACTTGTTCCTAATTTCATATCTATCAATTACGCATAATTAATGGTACGAAATTACATACGAACTGACACCGAACTCTGTGGTGTGTCTACACATGTGTTGGTGCTTGCGTATATGTGTAGGTGTGTACGTGTCTAGGAACTAATGCACCAAGTTCACAGGTTGATAATTTATCTAATCAACTAGAGTCTTTTTAGAAGTGCTGAACCGGGTATTAAACGCGAAAGGCGGCTACGATAGCGTTACCGTGTTGGTGAGAAATGGAGATACATGCACGGAAGGGAGATGGGATTATTAGTTGGATTTCCGAAAGGAAAATATATCTCCTTTACTCGCAAGAATATGGCGTGAGAGGCAGATTTGGATATTCTCCATACAAAATGATAAATCTGCTTTATTAGATATATTTTGTATGTAACAAATTTAAAACTGTTGTTCACAAATATTCAATCAATTCTATGCGAGAATAATATGGGTAAAGGTGAAACTCCAAATGAAAAAAAAAAAAAAAACATTTTAATATCGGTGAGGTCCAGTAACAATTCTTTTATCAGGATCAATAAAAAATGACGTGGTTTTTTTGCTTTACTTTTGCTTGAGTTTTCATTTAACCATGACACGGTCCGAATCCGGAACACTTTTACCTTTAACACGATTGTACTGGAACATTATTAAATAATTCATCAAGATGGTAAATATGGCGTATGAGTGTGGGAGAATCTGCAGCGCAATAATGCAAGAAAAATATTTGAAATTTAATACATTATCGACTACCTTCATATTGATGTTTAATTTCACAATAATATTTCATTAGCTAATAGCAATGATTTCTACCCTACTTTCCCCATGCTAATACGTTCCCTTCTCTAACAGTAAGTATCCGTTTAAAACGTAACGATTAGCAAAAGCTATTATTGACTTTTATTGCATTATCGTGACGCCAAGCATGCGATAAGAATTACTACGAAGCTATTATACGGTAATAAAAATACAAAAAAAATAGGAGGAAAGAAACACAAAATTATCTGAGAAGGATATAACACGCAGAACAAGCTTGTTAAGCCGTATCGTGTGAAACTGCTGTTAGGGCAACCATAATTCAAAGGTTTAGCAACAAATTTGAATCCGTAAGTAGATTGCTATTGTATTTGTGGAATGGGGAATTATTAACAGAGTTTGTTAATGTTGAAAGAATTTTAATTTCTGAATGTATACAGCCTATGCATCTAGTTACATAATTCTTTTCTTGTGCAATTTCGAAAAAGTTTTTAAATATCAAACAAGTTCTGCATAATATAAAATTTTGATCAAGTATATAGGATGTTTAGTTTCCGTTACACACGATACAGATTTGGCTTGTGAAATGGAACGTTTTGTATATTTTTGCAATTTTGCAAACTCCGACCTCTTCATGTCAACTTTCGTTAATAATAATTTGAGATTTTCGTGATATTCAACAATAAGTTGGGATGCATATAGATATGGGGGTTGAAAGGGACTGGAGTTTTTTGTACATCGTTGTGTGCAGTTTTTGTTCTTATGGTGACCTAGTTTTTCTTAGGGTTTTTGAGTATTGACGGTTTTACCATTGCGGGTTTATATTGGCCTTAGTTAGTATCACTACGAATCCAACTGACAATATGCTAACAAATTAAAAAGAGATTTCAAACAATACGTGAATTAAGAAAGAGGCCCTACTCAGTTCAACTATCTTATAGTCTTGTGCAAGAATGTGAGAGAACTGGTATAATTAGCTACAAAAATAAATGGGGTAGAGTAAAGTAGAAAAGTAGAAATCGAAGTCACTGTAGTTGTAGTTTTGCGAAAAGTTCAGAACGTTTGTTAAAATTCTGCGTAAGATATTTTTTGTGCTTATAAAGTTGCAATACGATTGGTGATGAGTTATTTAACAATGTGGCGAATTCTAATAAGACAGCTTTGCCTGTATCACTACAAAGTTCAAATTAATTTTAAGCTTAAAGAACAAGATAAGCAGATTCGAGTCACTTTCGCTTATGCCTGAATGATTAAGACGGATGAGGCACATTTTGAAATAAATACACATCTGCAGGATATGGACAGAAAATAATTCAAAAACGATGGTTCATCAAGGATTACATGTTGTTTAGATTATTCTTTGATGTTGTTTATATCAAATCTTCTAATAGGATGAAAATGAATGAATAACGATATTTTCGAGTAAATAGAATTCCTGGGAATCACGACGCATTGTATATTTCGGCGTATATTAGTGCAAACAAAGTCGAATTGCTTGTAATTCGTGTGAGTTCAGGGTTCAATAATGTGAAGTCGTAAGAATTTAATATCTTTTGAAAGTTTATTTTTGTTTCGGTATTAGCATAAAATCTCTTGGTTTTATTATGCGTGTCTCTAAATATTTCAAGAATACAACCTTATTAAAATCCTTATATTTCGCTTTTGTACTAAGCAAATTAGAATACGCTGTTCTGATCTGGTATCCCCTATATGCCTGTGATTGTCTAAGTCTGGATCACATCCATCGAAGATTTCTAAAATATCTCTCGTATAAGATTGATGGAACATATCCTGAGGGGGCTACTCCGCAGGATGCATTGCTGGAAAAGCATAGCATGGTAGCTTTGAGTACGAGAAGGGATAGTGTTTGTGAGAGATTTCTACAGAAATTGTGGCGGAGTGACATCGACTGCCCCTTCTTACTTCAACGTATAAAATTTCTGGTGCCACGATTAAATTCAAGATTCGATAGTTGTTTCATTTTTCCGTTTTTTCCGTAAGAACAAATATTATACGACAAGCTCCTACTTACACGTTTTGTAAGGCAGCTAGAAGATGTGATTTATTCAGGTAGGAAGAAGGAAGGTGGGAAAAAGAGGAACTAATTTTTTTGTATCGATAGGTTTTTATTTTTACTTGTTTATTTTTTCTATGATTTGTGTATGTATTATGTCAATTGTTGTATCCTATTATTGGGTCTAAGCCTGTTCGATAATAAACGTGTGTTATTATTATTATTATTAGCAGCCTAATTTAATATCGTTAAGAGACTACAACGCGATCGCGTAACTGTAGACATTTTCCGAACAAGCCTTCTAGGTCATCAGATATACTATTTTGCAAGGCACAAAATCTGCAACCATTCAAAAATAATTTAAAATTGATTTTAATAGATATAACATTCTAAATTCCACAACCAATCTGTTTAGCCATAAGAAAATATCAATTTATCCTCCTACATGTACATAACCTACATATTTTTTTCATGTTCCTCTTAATTTCCCAAATGCCAACATAAAATAGTCGAAATTTCATCGCATAATAATAATCTTAAACCTCCACGTTGTCGTAATAGTCTTCCTCTCAAATCGATAGGGTTTTCCTCATATTAAAATTGATCTTCGTCTTTCTCGGACGACGGGTTTATATCAACCTTCGATGCCCTAATAAAATTAATGATAATAGGGGATATATAGCGAAGAAATAATAATATTCGTAATTTCGTAATGAAACAAAGACAGACAAGGACGGCTACACACCATGAACCATATACTGATGTTGATATTGATCAAGTTAGTGACACTCCGACATTAAACTATTCGGAATGTATTCGAGCGCTGCCAGTGTCATCAGAGTATAATAACTTCTCGTCAAGACTGACAGTGTTAACTGTCCTGTTCGTTATTGATCTAGGAATGTGCGAGCTGCGTTCTAGGAGTTAACATAGCTCTATTATTGGAGGGTGCGTTTGGCGCTTATTGAAAGCGGTAATTTGAGAATAATTTGGAAAGCTTCCTGTCTGCGTATATGTTCTCGTATATATGAGCTTTTGACTTAATCGTTAATTATGTGCGAATTGGATGTTCGATTATAGCTTTATTGTTGAATATTTAACGTTATTAACTATCAAATATATCTCTATCGCATATTGATTTCCTATTAAATTCTCTAAAGTTAAGCATGCGGATAAATAAAAAAAAAATGCGTACTTCAATGCGCCTTATGCCACAAAAATAAATCTATTGGTGACAAAGGAGTTTTAATATTTGAGTTGCTGTTTTGGTTACTCCCTTCGTCTGTTAGATTTAATGAATCCGACGTTTCGTCAGATCTTCTCCTGCTGCCTTCAGGGTAACTCTGATAAGAGTTGCTCCTTGGAACTTATCCTTTTACGCAAGTACATGTATGCCAATTTTTCTATAGAAATTACGCGACTTGAGTGAGACTTGAACCAGTGTCTAGTATGCGTTGATTCTTCATCAGTGCGCAGTGGTTGTCTAATCTGTCCTGTTCTGTGGTGGCCCTAGTCGTAGCATCTATGCACTCGCGGATTAATGGGAACTAGATTTCTTTGATTTCCATGCTAGGATTGCTGACGGCATTTGGTGTTTCCTTGACAAACCATTTTCATGTACTCCTTTATTTTTACGTGTAGGTGGATACTAGTTTGTTTTGTGTATAGACGTCCATAGTCACAAGGGATTTCTTTCTTCTGAATTTTTGGGATAGGCCTCCGACGTATGGAATTATTGTGGTGCACTCACTTTTGTGTTATACTCATCTGTTGGTTTGGTTGTAATCTTATAGTGATTTTTCTTGCTTTGGCCTATATGTGTTTGGGATATCCGTAACGTTATGTGGGTGATTGAAGTCGCAATGCAGCTATCGTCCGATATTTGTTGGCTTCCTGTAAACCTTGGTCTTCGGTGCACCATTGGGTGGTTTGCTTATT
>LR736863.1:11001459-11016580 GCA_902654985.2 Oryctes borbonicus | reverse complement strand
CACCATTGGGTGGTTTGCTTATTAAGACATCCAGGAAGGATATTTTAGTATCCGCCTGCAATATCATGGTGAGCTTGATGGAAATTTGTAGGCTTCCTGTAAACTTTGGTCTTCGGTGCACCATTGGGTGGTTTGCTTATTAAGACATCCAGAAAGGATATTTTATCATCCGCCTGCAATATCATCGTGAGCTTGATGGAATGTTCTATATTACTTTTATGTTGTACAAAATCCTCTAGTGTATGCTTTCTATGTGTCCATATGAGTGGTAAGTATTTATTCTTCGGATTCTTCCATGTTTACATTGATGAATATGGGAGATGTGTGAACGTAATCCTTTTCCCATTCCGAATTTTTGTTGGTAGAATTTTTCTTCAACTTGGAAGTAGGTGGTGTTTACACATGTGAATATGGGTTCTATGATGCCTTCTACGTTCAGTGCTGTTTTTTCATGAAACGTGTCATCTGTTCTTCATTATTGTTAGGGTTGACTCCAAACATTGATGAATAAACTTGTGACAAAGCGAACCATTCAGTTTGTAGTTGAAGATTTTTAATCGGGCTTAAGGAGTGTGCATCGTATTCCTCGATGTAATATCACGCCAACACTTGACAAAGTAAAAGCATTTAGTTCGCAGCCACGATTTAGTTGCTTTTTTAAATAATGCGAAAGTTAAAAATTGTATTCGAAGAGGTTCGTGTTTCCTTTCAATATTGTTTCCCCAATTGTAAAAAGTTTAACTTTAGTCATAGTATCTAATATGATTAAATTAATTAAATCGACACAGCCCTAAGCTGGATTTCTACAACAAATACTGGTCACTTCAAGATTCTTGTTACCCATTACATCAACAATTAACCAAACAACAGCAATACAAAATCCAATTAAGCAGATAAGGGAACAAAATCTGGGAAAGGGCTCCGTAAACGTTGTCTATTATTAAACAGAACGCCAAGCGCTTGACAGACACCTTCCCACTGCAAAGCTAACGAGAGGCAGGTAAAACGTTAATTTCTAATTGTAGGATGATAATTGTAAGGTAAAGATACCTCCGCTTGTGCCATCTACTAGGCCATTGCCGTTATAAATACGCCCCGATCGCGGAAATAAAACGTAATGTCGGAGATAAGGTAAAGGAACGAAACGAGTAATACATGATCGTGAAATGTTAATGGAAAGGAGGGTGAATTAAAATTTGAAATTTATTATTGCGGTATTCGAGTGTCGGATTTATTCTTTTGGAAGTAAGAAGTAATTTGATAATTTTATGGTTTTTAGTAAATTAGATTATCAAAAAAGGTTTCTAGAATAATATTCATTCAGAAACAAGGGATTTTAAAATTTTGAAAATTCAAAATTGAAAACCATTTGATGATTTTTGCACAGTCCAAAAATATTTTGTGCAGAACATTTTTCATTTGATGGAGATATTTTGTTCCAACATAACGATACTTGATCATAATCGCCCTTCAAGACGTTCCACGACCAAAATAGTTTGAGAGTCGCTGGCCAAGAGTCTAACAGTATCTGCATGGAAACTCAAAAAATTAATTACCAAAGTCTAGCTCTTATACCTTGCAAGGTTAGTTAATCAAGGTACAAATATTATTTAAAAATTACTTCAAAAAACAACCTTTTATTTACGACTTCAAGCGCTTTCTAAAATATAACATCCTTCTTTAGTAACAAAGGATATATTTATTCTGTTACGTACGCTTCCTCGGTCGTCAATAACACTGTCCTTTTGGTTTCCGAGTTAGAACCGCATCGGTGTCATAGCTTCTGCTAACGTTTCCTAAACGTTCTCGTACATCGGTGCCCTGACAGTGCGCTAGAACATTCCGTTTACCGAAAACCCGTGCATTTATCATTAATCAAAATACATAATGATTAAAGCAAGCTCTAATACATCCTTACTTTCTTACAAGGAACGTAAATCATATGGAACAGCAATAAATAGAGGAATGGAATCTATTTTAAGCATTTATACCGGCACCTCCACCAAATTTCCTAGCTCGTTTAAATATAAATAAACCTGCAATGACGGCATTATTTTCTCCTTCACATTTAACATTTATTAACGACAAGTGGAGCACACAGTACAATTGCAATAGTTGCCTTTTACATAAAGAAAAACAGCGTCATTTGGTATTTCAGCTCGTCACTTGGGCGAGTTCGCACTTCGTCGGGTCCGAGCGCGAGGATGGATGACATTTAATGCAATCTGTTTTTTGCAGGAGAGCTGCTGGCAATGAGGGTGCGCTAGCAGGGAGTATGGAACCGCCGGGATGGGCATGCGCGCAGACCCAGGGGGCAAGTCTCGTCCGCTGACCACCGCTACGGTACCGTTGCTCGCCACTGCTGCCTTCTACTTCTACGTTTTGAATACAGGTAGTGAAATCTTTGTATGTAAGTAGGTGTAGTATCTAAAGCTGTCGCTTGAACTTTCGTTAGGAATTAACAGTTTCTAAATATATGTATTGGCTAAATATTATTTAACATTTATTTTCGCAATTTACTATTGAAGGCGAAAGCATTTGCACACATGAAGAACTTGTTTATAGAAACCTAATATCTGTAACCAGAATAGTTGAAGGAGCTACAATAAAAAGAGTGTAAGCACGATATTCTTAATAGAAGAAAATAAGTTGGCAATAGAGCTTTCGGTTTTGGAAAGATAATATATATTCAACAAATTCAGATACACCCCCGATGAGGGTTTCCCTTTCTTCACGTGCAAATATCTCCAGGTAAAGATCGGCTAAGGCACCTTTGCCAAAAGATATTGTTTGTATATCAATGAAAATCCTGTCAAGATTTTAACAATAATTTTGGAACATCAATCGCATGATTGAATGATGTAACAAAAATATATTTTAATCCTATATGCCTTCTTCAACCGCCATTCTAAAAGATATTTACAAGCACCTAATTCTAACGCCTACCCTAAACGAAAATATGCGAGCTAAAGGAAAAAATCCTGGGCTGTAACATGAAACATGTTTTATAGTAATAAATTCATCAATACAGAGGGATTTAGAGTGTGTTCTTCTTGATTTTACAGACTTTTTTCATAGAAATGGTGAAGGTAGTTAGGTACAGGAATATTTCAGCTACTATTTCTGAAGAAAACCGTTACTTGTCCGCTTTTAATCTTAAATTGTACAATTACAGACAGAGCATCACGATAAAATATCCTTGAATTTTGAATTTAAAATTTCAAAAAACTTTGATTTGAAAAACTCGCAAATTATACATTTTGAAACAAAAAATTATTGTATAACGTAATAGAGGAGTAGAAAGCAGGTCTTTCTGATAATCTTGACTTTCTTCTGTTTCTTTTCCGCGTAACTTCTGCCAGTCCGCCAGTCTAAAATATATATTACATTTCAACTTTCGACAAGGATAGTTACGAATTTTGAAAATAAAATAATGTTAAAATTCAGTCTTGATATAGTGAATTATGAAACAGTATTTTTAGGCATAAACCGCTTTTTGGCTAATGGTACCAACGCCACCTACAGAGAACATTTTATGGAAATGAAGAAGTCCTACTGTTGAAAAAACTGATCTCTGTTGATTGCAACATGGTTTCTTTTTTATTTCACCGACCAAAATTAGTCCCAAAGGAAGTTTTCTACTTCTTTTCTTTCTGCTTACTTTCTATCTATTTCCTTCCTTTCTACATTCTTTCTTTCTACTTGTCTTTTCGACTAGGATTAAAATATCTTGTGATATAAGTTACAAATACAATTGAAGGTTGCAAATCGATACAGTATGAGACCCATCAAAAAAAATATGAGTTCAAGAAATTTACAATTGGTTATATTTTCAACCATTTGCACCAATTAATAATCTTTGGTTTCTAAGTCCCTACTGCGCTTTAAAACATTTTATTTATTTTTTGCGCACCTACGACAACCAAAAACTCCCATAATTAAGCCGAAAAGTTCCGTGTATTTGGTCTTAGTGGATGCTAAGTACGTCTGGCTAATGGAATGATGTTTGTTTCCTGGATATTCAAATACGTTCTCTGCTGTGCCTAGACCTTAAGCCTTGGTAACAAAATTGAATTCCAGTGTTTTTAAGTTACATAAATGTTAGATTATTCAGACTTTGAGACGCTTTTCTCTTGTCGGTTGTCTTGTGAACTCTTTTGCTAACTACATAACCATATGCTACGGTTTAACATACATCACAGACTAACGTGGTCTTTTATTTTCACAGAGGTGAGGTAGTACTTATTTGCGAGCTATCCCAAATTTATAGAAATGTTGTATGTTAATTATCTGTAAAGATATCACACCTTCTAAACAATTGCAACTACGTTTAAATTAAAATCATCCCTTTCTACATGATTGTCTAAAACGTAAGTAAGAGGAATAATAATGGTTAGTAGACTATTTAATTAATTTTTTCTATTGTTATTAAACAAAATTGCTTTTCCCAAAAGAAAACTTATTGGAGTTGTATTGAATAATTTTAAATAGATTTCAAGCGAAATTATAGCGATTTAAATGTGATTTTTTTTCTTTCAAAATTACATCTCACGAAAAATTTTAAAGCAGTCGTTCGTAGGAGATAATTGAGTAGCTATTAAAAGATCCTTTGCGATTTTATATGTTAATATTTTCTCTAACGTGTCAACGTTTCTATGTTTATCGTATGACATTCATCAGCGAAATTTTTCGCGTCCCACGTGTACGATATGCGGTCAGAACCAATTGGAACGATACATCCGGGTTTTATCGCGAACCCCAACATGTTTCAACTGACCCAATACATCAGCGAGCGGGCGATGGCCGAAACTAATTAGATAGACAGCCATTACCACTTCGTGTCGTTGCATTTTACACAACGCATCCGAAACGTTTCGCTGTTATCTGCTGTCGGACATCCAACATCCTCATACCCCTACCACGTCCCTTTTTCAGACTCCGCAAATCGAACAGCCGTGCTAGACCTACACATACATGCCAGAGCAGTATGCATAAAACTGTATCTCGAATACGCTTGATGTTGGATATTAATCCTACATACCTCTCTACAAACTATGTAGAGCAATACGTAGCAAAAATTTCCGAGAGGGGGAGACACTGTTCCTGCTGGGAAATGTACACATCTCATTTATCATCAGCGAACAGCGGGAAATTAAAAATTTTGCGTCACGTGTGGAAATTTTCGTTCAACACTACGAACACATTAAATTTCTCCCTCCTTCTCCACTTAAGGGGCCTTCTACCCTCAACAGTACATGGCCAACGCGAAAAAATGATTCATTAGCACGTTTTTCTTTTGTTTTCCTTTTTTTTAATATCTTATCGGGCGTGATCTGTCGGCTTGTTTTAATAATGGAAATAGCCGTATCTACGGCAAGCCGATGTTCGTTCTGTTCGTTATTAGCTTTCCGTTGGTTGTGCGCAAGTTTTGGATGGAGGAAGTGGTGCGATAGTAGCGGAAATGAAATGAAATTAGCCGATAATGTTGGCCTGAAGATATTACCGCCACGTATGGTGCTGGATTAATTGCTGATATGTCAGGGAACTTGAAAATAGGGTTATTTCTTCCTGTTCTCGGTTTTTCTATGGATGTGAAACAACTTTTTTCAGAATATCTCTTTATTGCTTTAGAAATATAGTTCACTATAGTTCACTATAGTTCACTATAGTTGACTATTTATTGTTTTTGATCAGATATCTCTGTCGATATCGACAAAAATTTTCGAATATGTAAATTCATCCTAAATAAATAATAAATAATCTTGTACGTAAGCTTTTAGAAATACAATTAAATATATGTAAACACAATTTTTTTAATTTCCCAAATGCTACATGCCCCTATGCTCTACATATTTTTAGTCTTCCTATTGATGATGCCATTTTGCGTTAATTATGTAAAGAATTCCTTATACGTAGAACTAGTGGTTCTTGAGATATTTTAGATTTATGAGTTAAGCAGCGTTCATATAGGGTAGTGCGAAAGTAAGGCAGGACTTAAGAAAATTGCCACAATGTAAATTAAATACGATTGTTCACATAGCGGTCTGTCGGAGAATTAAGAATTGATGCATCGCGGAACTAAATTATGGCACAACAAAACTAAATTGTCGTGTTGTCGACGTCTAGGTAGACAACTTTTTAACTCTGTCGAGATTGCGGTAAAATTCAGGTTTACATTTTTAATGGAATCAAACGATGGTTGTTTGAGGTTATTCATGGTCACTCTATACCATACATTCAGCAGCTATTTCGCTTAAGGTATTAACTACTCTTTTTAATTCTATAATAGACTTGACTTTGCCATATTAAGTCTACAAGCAGCAGATCCCAAAACTCGTCAAATAATTATAAAATTAAAATTAGATTTACCGGTAGTTGTCTGGTGAACTTAAAATCCAAAGTGTTGCTAATAACTGGATTTTGGGCTTGGTTGTGCTTGATCCTCATAAAAGATTTTCCAGTTTATATTGAAACTTATGAAAAAATCAATGGAATGATTACTCAGTTAATCTAAAATTTTCCTGAAATTCTTTTATCGTTAAAATTTTCAACATGTTACGTTGACAAAGTTATTACTCGCGTCGTACTTTTGAGATTATGATTTTCTCTGATTCATTTTGAACATTTAATTTTCCTGTAATATAACAACACCTAAACTCAAAATAACTCTCGAACCCGGTGCTTCAGAAGACTCTAACAAGTATTTCTGATGTTTTAAACATTTCATTCAACTGTTGTTATTTCCTGAATTAGTGAATTAGTGAATTAGCATTGATTGTAAAGTTTCACGCAGAACACAAAGATCCGAAGTTAAGTATTTGCTTTAAATCTATATTTTTTGGGCTCAGAAATGTATGAATATTTATTAAAATTCTTCATACGATTTAAAATTTTCTATCCATTAAAATTTACTGATAGGGATAGTAGAAATGTCTTTCGGGTGTTGTCGAGTAATCGATGTTTGACTTGACGTTTCGCTGATCATGCTGAACGAAGATTTTTAAAGACTGTCTTTAGAAATCTGAAGAAGAAGCTGACAGCGTGATCAGCGGAACGTCAAGTCAAACATTAAGTACGCGACAACACCCGAAAGACATTTCTACTATGGATTACGGTCGTGAAGGCCTATACTCAACTATTACTAATTGAGAATTGAGAGTTGCACTCCAAAAGAGAGAAAAGCAAGAATTGGTACTTTAAGACATTTGTAATTTTTCATTTCTTCCAAATATATAATTTATGTAGATACAATACATATTTAGTTACCTAATTTTATATTAATCCGAAGCACATCTCTACATGATAATAGCCTTAGTTACTTAACATGTATTATACATCCTGTATCAAAATTCATACGATTAACAATAGAATTTTTAAGCAGTGAATAGGTACGAGTCTACAGAAACACTTGTTAACTAAATCATGTAAGAAAGAATAAAATGTTATAATCCTTTGACGTCTTCTTGATATCACTTTCTAAATATTGCTTCATATCAATGTGCATGCCTTCTATTGCAGCTATACAATTAGGAGGGTGTCTCATGTTGGTATGTAGTAGACATGCTGCAGTTTACAGCACTTCAAATATTCCTTAAAATATTTAACAGACCGTTGATTTAATTCTACTGTTTTCAATAAATTTTTAAATAAATCAAAATTCATTCCCATATATAAGAAAAAAGAATCAAGATCATGATTTAAGATTTCCCGAATTAATTTTAAATAGTCCCCTTGTTGTTTCTTTTGAATGATGACAGGACGTACCCGCCAACGTCTTCTTTTATTCTACATTTATTTTTAAATTTGTTCGCCATGATCTCATGAATATTGCTAGTAAACAACGGTATATAACACTTCTGTGTCATTTCATTCGTTACAAAAGAAACATATAAATTAAGATTATGATTTTGTGCTAATCCTGTCGATAATTTCGCCCTACCCTACGTGCATGTTACTTTATTTATTAAGACAAGCCAAGACAGGCCAAAATCTCAGTTTTAATACAAACACGTTTCTATTGATTCTTTTCCTTTCAAATACCATTCTCATAACATGTCGAATATTATTTCAATTTAAAGTGAACTATGATTAAAATGCAAATATTTCTTTGTATTAGAATTAAACATAATTATTAATGTATCAAGTGTGAAAAATTAGAAAAATTAATGAAGAATCGTCAGCAATTCAAAATTTAAAAAATACACGCAAAGGATAAATGAGGTAGTAACATTATATAAGTTGATCTATCGAATCGCACATTTTACAGAGTTGCACTCCGTTGAATGGTGTTGCATATTTCCTGTAGGTCTTCTCGTTCTTGTTTCAGCCTTTTGTTTCCAAGATGCAGTCCACATCACCGCCATACTGGGTGAGTCCGTGGTATTCAACTGCCACGTCGAGTTTCCCGAAGGCCATCCTGTGCCCTATGTGTTACAGTGGGAGAAGAAGGTAGGCGACACGGTAGGATTTTATTTCACCTTCTGCTCTCTTTCTGTGGTGGTGGTTGGTTGGTGGTGTTTTTGGACTTTCGTGGCCACGTCCGGTCATGCGATATGGCTGACCATCCGGGCTTCGTTGGGCCCGAAAGGGTTTGCTCGTTCTTGGATATAAAAACAAATCGAAGCCAAAAAAATATGCCAATTTCGAAATCATTTGGTCATTATCAATTTGTTTTATATACAAGAACGATAGTTTTTTTTACATATTAATTCTCTATAACCAATTGTACATCCTATTACTTGCTAGTGACGTCATATATTTCTATGTTTAATACGATTGACCCTATCTCAATTTACTAATTTTTCTAAATGGTGTATAATTGGTGTTGAATTCTTGATCAATATATTATGAGTAATAATATCCGTATATATAGTAAGTTGCATTGTGATATCGTTTTTGAAAGGTACGAAATGTGTCAGATAACCACATTGTACCTTTATTTCTTAATAGGTTGATGCATATTTTCATTATAATAATTATAAATTTTTAAATCAATAAAGAATTGTTTGGAATCAACTACAAAACAACCAGAGGGAATGTCTTATTTACGGATTTAGATGAAATTCTATGACAAAGTGCATATTTCAGTAGGTTTTTTTAATTAACTACTTTTGAAAAGAATAAATAATTGCAGTTTCCTATTGTTTTCACTAGTCAAATATTCGCTTCAAAAAATGAATTCTATCATACGCCATCAGTTCTTTGTTTTGCTCAAAATATATAAAGCACCTATTCATTCTCTCATTTACATTTAGCCGCAGGACTCCAAACCTAATGAACTGATTTCATATAATGAAAAGGAAACAAAGACTGGGGTATTACGGGAAACAATACTAAAGTATTAACACACTCCAGATCACACATGTTTAATTAATTAGAAACAGCTGTTTCGAAAATGCGTCAATCCCCACTATCAACCGTATGGCCGAATGATGTGAAGAAACTCCAATTCTAGCATGCCTGTTCTATCCCTACGCTCGAGGAAATTTATTTACTTACCTAAAACTAAGTAATTCAAAATTGGAAACAATTAACTTTATAGTAGAAGAAGAAGTGAACAATTAACTCCCGTTTCTTAATGGTTTACTAATTAAAACAACGAAAGACTGGAGAAAGGAAAGGAAACGAACAATACATACATTGTGACCGATTCTAACCAGTGGTCAGATAAAATGGCCGCGATTAGTATAGATTGCTAAAATTCTCTTTGAGTATAAGTAGGTACAATAAATGACTTAAATTCATAAAAATGTAGCTATAATTACTCTTCTATAGATCTCAATCGTACACTTAAGAAAGTCCAAGATAGGCATTATATAAGAAACTCCACCACCTTAATTCCGATAAGAAATTTATGAAACTTCCCTTCCACAACATATAGAAAGTTATTTAGGTTTAAACTTTTAGGGGTCAAGATATCAACGTATGTTTCAGTGAAATACACTCAAAAACAGATAATCAGATTTAATAGCCTCTGCTCTAAACCTTTCTGTGATAGTGTCCGTTATTAAAGTTACAGGCTCACATTTATAACTAAAAATAATATTTAATACATTCCACAAAGAAATACATTTTTCGACATTCGAGAAATTCACACAGGACTAGGCCCTCCCTATCGTAGAACAGGGTGGCTATGGGTTTGCAACCAGATGTCTGGATTTTGACTTTTTTCGTAATAGGGGAAGCTAGACTCGTCCATATTATGGACTGTTGTTTCGTCCCTGGTGCGAACTCATTAACGAAAGATTCATTTTCGGTAATTAAAGGATTTCCCTTCCTGGTGGTGGTGTAGTCATTTGAGAAAATTTAATGCGACAATCTTAATTAAACGCTCAATAATTGTGCAGTTGTGAGGCCCTTGGACTGCTTTCTTTCTTCTTTGGATCATTTTTCTTTCTAGGCCATACACGCCCTGTAATCTGAAATGAATTTCTTTGTCTTTAATTCCTTAAACTTGCAAAAATCTGATAATTTTACGCGCCTCACACTTCGAATACTTTGGGATTATATGGGCCATGTTTGTTTGTTTCCCGGAAGCTAAATTGAGTCTTGAACAAAACAACAGTCCAGACCTTACTACTATTCGCATGAACATGGTTAGTCGGTATCGAAACCCCGACAGCTTTTAAGTCTTGACTTGTGGACTGGTACATTATCGCCTCAGTTTTTCTCGCCTTTCCCCATTAATAGAATCTCCGAAGCGATCCTTGCATCCTTGCATAATACTCTCCTGTCACCGTACTACTCTTATTTAGATAATCAATCTTCTAGTGATTCTCAACCATGTTGAAACAAATGTCCATTCGCAAATAGTCGACTTTAAAAGAAAATCATTCCTGTATACAGCCATCATTTCTTCACGAATAATTCTTGGGGACTTTCCTTGCTTTCTTAAGAATCTTATATTCGAGTTGGTTCATTTTGATACCTGACAACAGAAACTGGCACATATTAGAACCGATACTGTTGCAATTGTTTTGTAAATTGTCAACGAGGTATACGTGATAAAGAACAAAATAATCCAAAATTACATTAATGTTGAAAACTGTCTAGTCCGGGAGTATAACAACAATATTTGATCCAAATTTTCTACTTAAAAAAATCAACATAACTTATATCAAAGAGTGCTTTTAAAGTTAAATGCTTTAAAGTACAGACCCAAGCGATTTCTTAATGAATTTCATCAACACATTACTCTCTTTTATTTGCAATAAAAACGACCAATGAATAAATTTAAATTTGATACAATGGCAATGTCAATATTAAACAATTAATAATTTGCATCAATCTACCTATAGAAATATGTACGTTTGGATAATGAACGAGAGAACAGTATATTGTTATTATTATTATTATATTATTATTTAAATCAAATATGTTTGTGATTGGCCACAGTGAAACAAAGGAACTCCGCTTAAACTAAATCAAAGGGGGCAATAGGAGAGAGCAGATATTTCATAGAAAAACTACATCATCGACATTTGTTATATATTCACGTATATTCGTTGTTTTGCTCAATCAATTGTTGCTGCTATTACTACTACTTTATCAGCAAAATAAAACTAATATAAGGACTAAATGCACCTATTTTGTTTTTCACGATTCCAAAGATACATGAAGGTGAATTTAACATTTTCTAATTTACACGTTATACGAAGAACATTTCATATTCAGTTTAATGTAATTTTTCGAAGTACACAGGAAGCTATCGATTTCAAACTTGCTAAATTCACCTTAAATATATCTAATCTGTTCTCATCACTCACTGATATTACAGTCACAAAAATATAGTAGCCCGTCCTGTATTATTAGTTTTGCAACTAATTTGAAAGTTTGGCAAGCGTTAGAATTAATTCGCAGCCGTTTACCATACGACCAAGAACGAGGCGAATTAATTTTGACCCGATCTGTATGTGTTTTATTTTATTTTCCTTTTAGTATTTGTGATCTCTGTCTCTCTCTCTATAGATCCTTGTCTTTCTAAAATGTGGCTATTGTTCATCTGTTTATGTAGTCTATGTTCCTTATTGGGTGGTATATAGATTTTAATTGGAAGATTGCCGATTTGAATGAAACTTAGCTCACGAAAAATACGATGCATATTCAATATTTGCTAAGTTTGTGTAGTTTCAATCAAATTCGGTGATTTTCTTTGGCTTGACAATGCTTGCTCGGCTAAATCAAACGAATATTTTCTAAAATTTTTAAACAGAGATAAAATTAAGTATATTCGATTGATTTTTAAAGATTGTTTCAAATTTATTTCAAATCTATGAATGTTGATTTGAATTTGGAAATAGCCGGAATTATTTCAAACCTTGTCTCTCTGTGAAATTAAGATTCCGTTTTTGAGAAAGTATATATCAAAATATGAACTTACAATTTTCTTTTCAATCAATTTTAAAAATTGTATTTTTATCTGGTAAAGTACAATATATAAATATATTGATGAGAATCTGGCATGTGGCAATGGTTTTCGCAAAGTTCTGAATCGAAAATCCTAATAATTCTACTGTTGTACTCATACTTCTTGAAGCTGCACAAGATCGGGAAGTTGTAATCAGTTGGTCGTTTAATAAAC
This sequence comes from Oryctes borbonicus, assembly GCA_902654985.2. Classification (NCBI taxonomy): domain Eukaryota; kingdom Metazoa; phylum Arthropoda; class Insecta; order Coleoptera; family Scarabaeidae; genus Oryctes; species Oryctes borbonicus. Next base: position 11,004,000 of record LR736863.1, on the reverse strand, counting down.
GACGTCATATGATATTTATTGGAAAAGGAACCTGTATCTGATAACAATAGAGAGCATGCAGTAATTTTTCCTGGAAATTTTACTCGTATGTATGAAGAAGCTCTCTAAGACGCTCCACAATATGTTATTAAATATCGATATTTCCGTATTGGTCATATTTATAGCAACACTTATAATTTTAAATAATCCATGGGGCTCTGTGTGAGGTAATGGTTAAGTTGGGAAAGTTGAAGAAAATTTCCAAACTTCTTTTCACAAATCCTTTTATTCCAAATTAAGCGTTTCGTGTCTAACATACACATCATCAGGCCAAAATGTATAGCTTCTCTTAATTCTTGGAAGAGATTTACCTCTAAATTTCGCCATTGATTCACCAACTTGAACTTGAGCAAAGGTTGTTTTTAAGCAAGAAATTGCAATAGAGCTTGCTGACACTCTCAGGTTTCTGCGGTTCATTGAAATATAGTTTAGAACTCAACAATAGGATTTCACATTTCCCTACGAGCCAGCGGCTACAACTCAGTATGGCACGATCCGAATCCAGAACACGTTTAGTTTTAACTGACTCTGACCATGGAAGCCTACGTTATTATTACTCCCTACTTTTTTGTGCCAGCCTGTATAACCAAGAATATTTTTAAAATATGCAGAAAATAAAAGTAAAGTGGACGTTTCCGAGCGATTTTCTATAAAATAAATAGTATTTTAGATAATGAATTTATTCCATATTTTACGCCCTTAATTATGTGGGTTTCCTTATATGGCTTGTATGCAATACAAAATTTTTCATTAATTACTCTACATAAATGGTGTGCGTGAGGTAATTTTTTGTAAAATTAGGGAAGGAAAGTGTAAATATTCGCCTATTTAAGGAAGAATAATTCAAATAGTTCCGAAAGCCTGCAAATTGGTTCTTTCTGTATTAGCTCGACCCGCCCGGTTGGTCCTGGGAAAAATTAAAGTGTGTTGTAAGTTCGATTCGATTGGAAATTACAAAAATATAAAAATGCTTTTGCTTCTATAGTTCTATAGTTCAAATATTGAATATATTGCTACAATTATGACCAATACGCTTCTTACAAATGGATTTTCGATTGAGAATTATATAAAGAATATTACCACATGCAGTTGTCTCACCAACTTATGCACATTTGCACAAATTTTTACCAGCTACGTAATCTGGTAATTAAATTACTATCCTCACTAGAATTGTCAAAAATAAATACTTTTCTCTAAAGTAAAGTCTTGATTAAGCGTTCGTTTTCAATTTTTCATTAAAAAATTAGTAGCGTATAAAAGCTTCATCATGCAAGCAGCGTAATTCCACAATCTCCGTTTTTTTTTCTACATACATATTATAAATTCAATATAAACTCCATTTCACGCGAACATAATCCAAAATGAATTTGAGACAATCTCTCTTGCTTGTATATACTTAAATTAAGCACTTGCCGTTGCACCTCTACTGTGGATTATATGTATACACGTAATACATATAAAATGCATCTTATTTAACGCTTGCTAATTCTCCCGCCTTTCCTCCGTGAATAAATTTAAACTGTCGACGATTTCGCCCCAACCGTTGCTTCGTCGCAACATGTATTTACGTACACTGCGCTAGTGTTCTGCATCTAGCGCGCTTTAGTGTGTTTCTATTTCGTATTCTACGCGATACGAGAATCTCTACCTATCTGTATGCATAACCTCGGGATGTTGGCGTTGTTTGGGAAGCGGATTCCTCACGTCCCTCTACCCGGATCAAAAACTTAGCTTGCGACGACAGCAATCATCACCGATGTTCGCGCTTTACTACTAACGATGACAAGGACGGTTTGGGCGACTGTGAAGGGAAAGCGTCACTTACTGCATGCATATAATACGTGAAATACGTGTTTGACGTACAGTGGAAATTGTATCTCAGATTCCAGAAGGGAAAGGGGTAGAATTATAATAATATTTTATCATTTATTGCAAAAATAAGATATAAATTCTTAACTAAAAACAGAAAGCCTGAAATCTGTGCGCTGAAACCGCGTCGTTGTGTCTCGCATCCCTAGTATGGATGAAATGTCGCACAGTGACTGCGAATTCTGTATCATCTTTGGGATGAGCGATCTTGTTACATGTTTTTGTAATTTGTATGTCTTTATTTGGTTGGTGAAAATCTACATCGAGTGTTTTTAAGTTAGGAGAAAATCTTCCACTTCTTGATTTACTCGGATGTTGGTATTTTAGTATCTTATTTAGTAGCGACATCATCTAAATCTTTGAGAAAAGAAATTCTAACATTTTTCCTATTTCTAAATATTTTTATTCGGATCGCAATTCTCAAAATTAGCTGTATTCTTTCATACTTTCTGTTTTCTTTTTTTAGTTGTCTCTAGATTGTTGCTCGATTTATTTAAATTGTCATTACATTTGTCTAGGTTGTCTTTAATTTTCTTTAGATTATTGTTCGGCTTCTCTGGATTGTTCTTCGATTTATCTAGATTGCTGTTTGATTTCTTTAGATTGTTGTTCGGCTTCTCTGGATTGTTCTTC